>WMED01017138.1:0-13095 GCA_019650415.1 Pipa parva | reverse complement strand
CCCTCCCTCCTTAGCCGTCTCCCTACCTGCAGCTCCTTGGGCTGGCAGTCTCTGCTGTAGAGCTTAGCGCTACTGCGTCCCTCCTCCCTCCTTCTCCTGTAACTTTCTGTCAGGGGCAGAAAGTTACAGGAGGAGGAGGAGGGACACTAGTGTTAAACGCTGGCTCAAGGAACAAGCCGGCTCAAGGAATAAGCAGGTAGGGAGAGGGACGATCCCGGGCGGGCCGGTCAGAGACAGGAGGTGGGTCGGATGCGGCCCTCGGGCCGCGCCTTGCCCAGGTCGGGTCGAGGGGGATATTTGCTAAGACCATTTCAACTTTTTTAATTAATCTCACCCTGTTTCACTGTTAATTTTTATTTCCCTATACCTTTTGATTTCCCTGATTTTATAAAGAATTTATATTAAAAAAAAAAAATTTCCCCATTGATATAAATTGTGAACTACAAATATTGATCAAGTGAAAGTGGCACACTTTGCAGTGTTTTTCTTTTAGGTTCTCCTTCCATTTTAGATAGATATCCCTTAGAATGGAAATATTTTCCGACCACGTCAGGACCCACTCTATAGGGTATAATTTATTTTTTTTGTCAACCTGAAGAAGGCAAGCACTTTTAGGTTATAAAATTTATAAATAGATGAAAACAGAGTAGATAAAAGAAAAATGCTGTTTATCTTGTATTAGCTGGTCAAAAAACTCTGAATTGAGCAAACATCCCCAATGACTGATTGTTTTGTTTATTTTTTGCATTGGGCAGTGGAGCATATATGCAGATAAATGGTTAATGTAAACTATGAATAACCCATTATTACATATTTTACATGCCATTTGGAAAATGAAAGGAAATCCCTTCTTCTCTTTAATATTGATCCTATCATTTTATCTGATTTTTTTTCAATATGCTATTGTTCAAGTTACCATTTTATCTGAATTTTTTTTTAAAATCATTGTCGGATGCAAAGTTCCTTTACTATGAGTAGTTTCATCAAGAAGCCTCTGTTAGTTTTGTTTTTGGGCAAAGACTTTAGAATTTTAATATATAAAACTGTGGCAGAAAGCGTCTGTTAAAATCAATAATCATTTATTTTACTAACTAACCTTCTATAGAGAAATCCTTAATAAGAATATTTAATAGCGTGACAGTGTGATTTTTGTTAAATACCAAAGCCCAAATCCTTCTTTTATTTTAATCACACACATCTAGTTTTTATTCAGGTATATATCTATAAAGGTCTATTGGCTTCTTCAGCTAGCCTTTCTCATCACTTTATTTGTCCCGCTGACACATATTCTTTTCAGCAGTGCTGTGAATGTAAGTAGCAGAAGATTGATCCTTTAGAGTTTATTAGTAACATAATTTATAAGGCTGAAAAAAAAACACAAGTCCATCCAGTTCAGCCTATTTTCCTGCAATGTTGATCCAGAGGAAGACGAGAAAACCTATGAGGCAAGAGCCAATTTAAGTTAGACATAGGACAGGGTCAGAGGTCCACTACCATGTTTTACTTCAGGACAAAAAAATGGACAAAGACCTCAAAGGTGATATTTTCAGAAATATTACCAGTACCATGAGCTTTATCAGCAAGGTAGCAGAAAGTGAAAGACTGCAAAACCAATTGTAGGGGTATAAACACTGGATGTAATGACAATGTGGGATATTTGTTTATGTTACAGAAAAAAACTCTGCAGACAGCAACCTGAAAAATTGGGCATTGAATGAACATTACAGCTTTGACTTCACAGATATTGGAAATAAGTTCTTTAAAGAAGTTACTAACATGTACATTTAAAATAGAACTTTGTAGTTTAGGTGTTACTGGTCCATAAAAAGAAACAATCAAATTAAAAAAAGAGGGGGTGATTGGCTAAAGTCCAAATTGTTGCGTAAAGGTGTGAATTAGCCAGCTGAAGACAGTCTCAATAGGCTGCTACTTTCGCAGTTGCGTCTTTATAATGAGAATATTGTTGCAGTCACGACTTTACTATGGAAATATTTTTGCAGCCGCAACTTTAACATAGTTGCGACTTTACAATGGGGAAATTGTTGCAGTTGCAGATTTGTTATGATAATCCAGTGTTTGAGAATTCAACAGTCGAATTCTGACTTTAGTAAATATCCCCCTAGAAACTGATTGTGGTCATGTAATGATTGTGCTGAAAGGGGCCTCCAATTGATTCGTTATTAGTTCAGAAAAGCAATAAATGTTTAGTGGCTTTTCTTTCTAAAACATGCAGTCTAGGAGACATTTTGTCCAATATATGCTGCTTAATTAAATATAAGAATTCTTTGAAGTACACAGACAATGTTCAGTTTTCCTTCTTTATGCAAATAGCTTGACCACTCCCATTCATATCTATAACTACAAAACCTGCAGCTGAATGGGGCAAGGAATTTTCTGTAGGATAAGACAGGGTTTACTTGAACCTTTATAAACTAATAAAGTGGACAATTTCTAATAGAGGCAGTTCATCAAAACTGGAGAGCCTCTAAACTGTTTCTAATATACTGTATATAGTTAGTTTGTTTTTATATGGCTATTGTGATGTCTTGGACAGATACATGGGTAACTAAAAAAAAACAGTTTCCATATATCACAGTATTTTAACAAAAAGTTTCTGTAGAAATCATCCTATCATTAGCCTTTCCAATCAAAACAGCCAGGCAGTGCAAGGAATCCATCACACCAACCTATTTTTGTCGTTGTTTGCATACCGTATACAGTGCATTTGTCTTTTTTTTTTTTCTTTATATGAAATTACTGTGTATTAAATCATTTTGGTACAATATCTGCAAATGACAGACTAAGGCTTCTAGAAATGTAACTTTAGTTGATTTTTATCTCTGTGCTTCTAGATATTTAATTGTTCCAGCAAAGTCTGTGGCTTACTCTAAAATATATCCTTTGCTTTCAACCAATAGGGGGCCAATTGTAATGTATTATTATCAAGGATATAATCAGCAAACAGCAGATTATCTGTGTTTGTGTTTTTTTTCCATTTCCCTTGATTGTAATTCTAAAGAAAAATATCCTTGTTTTATATACCAGTGTCTGGTAAAGGGAAATATATATCCTTTTTATTATTGGTAGTTTATCTTATGTTCCTATATATTCTAGGTACCTGGAATAGGAGTAACATTAGCAACATAGAAAAATCCACCCAACTGTAACTGATGTTATAATGTAATGATATTCATAAATAGTGTTTAAAATGTTTTTTTTTCTATATTTGCTGTTATATTTAAAGTGCACCTGTCACCTCAAAACACTATTACTATTTTAGGTTATACTAATGAAATAAATGTTTTTGTAAATATATGTACCTTTGTACAGCGTTTCTCTCTATCATCTTCCCTGTCACCCTGCCTTTTCTTTCCTGAGTGTCGTATGGGCGGGGCTAAATAATTGACATAGCTCCTCCAGTCAGATCCCATAAATCATGATCTAGCAGGGATCTGATTGGAGGAGCTATAATGTCAATTATCATCACCCAAACCAGGAAAGAAAAGGCAGACTGACAGAGAAGATGGCAGAGAGAAACGCTGTTTAAAGGTACTTTTTTTTTTTTTAAATACATATATATTTACAAAATGTTTATTTCATTAGTACAACCTAAATTAGTATTAGTGTTTTTAGGTGACCGGTGCACTTTAATTTTACTTTGCCCTAACATTTTTCCATCAGTAAAACAATTCAATCTTGTTGGCAGTCTGAGATATTTATGAATCAGTGATTGGAATACTGCTAAGAAATCTAGCAGTAGACTGAGACTAACCATTAAGAAAACTTTGGTATATATCCTGGTATTATGGTTATTGTATTTGAAGAAGAACTAAAGCTCAAAAATAAAAAGACCTATTAAATACACACCTCATAGTAATTTGAATCATTGCAGTCACCGCTTGAACTGTGCTGTGTTTTCACTGCACCAAAGCAAACTTCTCACCGCGCTTCACACAGATTGAACCCAAAGCTCTACCGTAAGACCTCATATGTCATCACATTCATTGAGGGGAGCGTTTTCATTTGCCGCGCAATGAATGTGATGATGTTTGAAGCCTTTTGGACTGCTGATTCAACAACTGGACGGAGCTTCGGGTTGAATCTTCTGTGTGAAGTACGGTGAGAAGTCTGCTTTGGTGCAGTGAGAATACAGCACAGTTCATGCTGTGACTGCAATGATTCAACTTACTATGAGGTATGTATTTAATAGTTCTTTTTTATTTTTTAGCTTTCTTAGCCATAGTGCATAGAAGTGATTTGCTATTGATTCTCATACACTGAGGCATTGATTCCTCAGACACAGAGAGATATTGCCCATGCTTCTGGCATCCAAGTCTGTGGCAAGGAATGCAGCAATAAGTGTACATTTTTGTACTGCTTGGCTAAGAAAGATGTGTTTATCAGAGCATCTGGCACATCTCTATTAGGACGAGGTAAGCTCCTTATTAATTTCCTTAATAAATAATCTGAATTCTCTATAATAACAGGGTAGCCATTCCTAGTAATACTGTATATCACAATAATTCCAAGAAAGAAAAAAGAAGAAAAATCTTATTTGTGATTATTTCATAACATCCATTACAACAGGGGTCCCCAATTTTCCAGTCTGTGAGCCCCATGGTACTGGGCCACATGGTGGTGATGCATCAGAATTTCCAAAAGAGCCATTTTGTTTATAGTTTATCAGTGAACACAAGACCCAAATATACATGGCAAGATTAATTTTCTTCTTAGTTTAAAAATATTAGCTTTTAGGATATGTAGCACTGTATTTTCTAGTTTGTAATTAGGTGGAAAATAAAATAAAGTAATCTAAAGAAGAGACAAACCTACTGTACTTTGAAAATATAAAATTTAGGCAAATTAATGCAGTGGGGTACAATTCGCTGTTTAAAGGTATTATCAATTAGTTGTGGATTCGTTGCAGGTACAATTGATTGCCGTCTGAACTACACTTTTTGTAGAACATTTCCTTTATTTGATTCAGTTAAAATTTTACAAAATTTTGCTCGTGTCATATGGGAACCAAATTAAAAACACAAGTGTACTGTATAAATGCTATCTATGCTTGTTAGGATTAGATTCAATGTAATATATGATAATAAGATTATAGACTCTTCGGCCAGAGTGCAGTTCCTTTACTGATAGATCTTTTACTCCATGTTGCTTGGCTACCACTTTCTAAGAATTTCAGAACCTTGCTAATTAAGAAGTATATTTCTAATTAACCTTGCTATCTATGGTACCCTATATATGGTCCTCTGTAGTGAAATGTAGCCCTGCTATGTTATATAAGAGCTTTTCTGATGAAAGTATTAATACATTTCAAACAATTTGTATAGGAAGTGGGTTTATTTTCACAAAACTATAATTAAAATTTTTAGAAAACGTAAGTAAAAAGATTGTTTTTACATATGTAGCTTATACTGTACATACAGTAACAGCCAAACCTCTAATAATGCACTCTTATTTTCTGACTATTGTTAAATTTAAAAAATTGTATCCATATACTGTTTTGTTTTTTTACCATAAGATGCATCTGAATGACATCTGTAGCTCAGCTTCCTGACTGGTTAACCAGACCAGGAAATCCCACCCCTACTAACCAATCAGGTAGCTGAGCTGCAGATTTCATTAGGAGAGCTCCACAATCAAGGATATTTAGACATAGTAATTCCACAGCTAAGTCAATTTGTTTTAGGAACTGTTTAATTAATTTATTTTTTTAAAAGTAAGAAAATAAAAATGTACTCATCAGCTTAATTTTCACTGTGCCCCTTACAATCATGCTCATAGCACATTTATCAACTTGAAGAGAAAGCTTATATTTTTCTTATATTCCAGCTCTACACAGGCAAATTCATCATGTAAAAAGGGTAGGCATCTGATGCACAGGTATAATCAGATGGTCATGTTTTCTTAACATCTATATGATCAGCTGCTTTTGTGAAAGCAAGACTATCTGATATTAGTACACCATCGCAAAAACATTGTCCATGAATAATTTGCCAGTAGTAAACTGGATAAGCAGATATTTTCTGGACTGGAAGATGCACTTATACTGTATGATTTGTTTTCTTGTAATCTGAACAATTTATAATCTAGTATGTTGTATTTCTTTGGTTATCTGTGGAATTAAACATAAAAATATGAACAAAAAAGATTAACAGCAAAATTACAGCATAGAAGTAGAAATAATTAGATTTCAAGAAGATGATTGTCCTTCACTTTGATAATTAATTTACCTGTGGGGAGTTGCAGGTTCTTGCAGTTTAAAAATCACTCATTCAACCAATTTAAACAAGAAAAGGACACATTCTGCTTTTTCTTTGTTGAAGTGTAAAGCAAAGTGAATATGGGAAAAGGAAATGAATCTAGATGAATGCCTGAGCTTGTCAGACAAGTGATTGCAGCCAAGCATGAACACTCTTAAGGTTACAATTAGTTTTCAAAGATTTTAATATTCTTGTTTCCACCCATCGGGACTGTTATCATAAGATTTAAAGCCCAAGGCATTGTAGTCAGCCTCAACAATATCTTCAGTAGTCATAACAGGGTTCACAAAGCCTGTGACTTTAAATATATAATAAATATCAGTTCTCCTATATATAAAGGACATATGAACTATAGCACTTTTTGTGCTGTAAAAAAATTTGCCAGTGATATCTATAAAAGACACTTTACTTACAAAGCTTGAGCAAGACAGAAGAAAGCTGAGGCTTTCCTTCACATTAGTGTCACTGTGTGAGTCCAATTACTAAATATGGCTCTGGAGGGTAGAGAAAGACCATACACCATCTCTGCAAAAATCTTCATGATATCACTTAACTCTTCTTTTTTTTAATTATTTTATTATAGGTTTTTATTCTTTTTTTAACATGCAAAAAACTGCAAATGACATTAGATTGGCCAGGTGTTAGTGGCTATATTGTCATGATTAAACATTTAATTAAAAAGGAAGTAGTTCAATTAAAATTTGGTGCAGAAATTAATTGCTTGCTAAAACCTAAGTAATGACACTTAAATTGAAATCTAAACTATACACCTTGAAGAATGTTTATATCATTAACAAGGCTCGTTATAATGGAATGGTTTTATTCAAACATATATGTGAGAAGTTGATTTAATTGACCAGAACATAGTCATTTACCAAATCAACTAATTAATTAAATTGAAATGAAGTGATAATGAGTAATTGTGGGGCTTGACTATGTGGCAAGATGAGGGTTTAGCCAACACAGGTAACCAGTCTTTCTTTAAACAGAAACCTGGTCCTCACTTTAAACATTTGTGTTTAACATCATTTTATATGATCTTTTTCATAGGCCTATATACATTTAAAGACAATAAACCGATCCACCTTGTGTAATGGATGTCAGATATGTTTTTGTTTTATTTGTCATTTTATTGTTATTTGTTTTGTATTTAATATTTTTGACTGTTTCCTGAGATTAACAATGTATTCTCAAGTATGCAGTGATGACTGCCCAAGCTAAGATCTCCAAGCAGTCACTTGGAGACAGCCTATTTAATTTGGTTTCATGGAAGAATTACTTAGGTAAGAAAAACAGAATATGAAATTAATGAAGCATCATAAAACTATATGGAAGAGTAGAAAGTTCACATCCAAAACAAATTGGTGAATTTTATTTTATTTTTTTCTGGTGTTATTAATGTCTACTTTAGTGTTTTGGGCCATATCTCATCGAATATTATCTCTGTTTTTTTTTTTTTTGTGTAAACAGTAAAATAAACATTAACAATTAACTGCACAATGAATCTGCCATTCTATTGGTTATACATTCTTGTCTTTCTTATATACCGTAGTGTCTGCTCCACCATCATGCTTTGTGATTGGTCACTTCCCCCAAGTTTGTCTTTTTATTCTCAGAACCAGTGGTTCTCAAATTCACCTGTGAGGCCCAATGAAATGTTAGGTGAAGATTAAGAAAGTCACCCAATATACATATATAAGTGGCTTTGGAATGGTGTGAAGTCAGCCCTCTCAAATGCATTTTAAGCAAGTGGCCTTTTCAGCTATTCTGTTATAAACTCTTGTGCTGCTGAGTCTTTTAGCATGTTTAGCAAGTTTTAGATTACACAGTGTGGATGCATACAATTGAAATGACAACTGACTGCCAATGCGAACACTGCAGTACAGTATTAATTGTCTGTATGGAGTGTTCTTGGGGGTTACCGTGAGGGTTGTGAAAATATATATATATAATGAGTATTGCAGCATCTGGTGATACCTTTTTTATTGGACTAACAATCATTTTAAATAGACAAGCTTTCGGGAGGTGTATTCCCTTCCCTTTGTCAGGTTCAAGACAATACTTTGATGAAGGGAAGAGAATAAACCTCCCGAAAGCGTGTTTATTTAAAAAGACTGTTAGTCCAATAAAAAAAAAGTATCTCCAAATATTACAATACTCATTTTTTTGCACCTGTGGACTAACACGACCTCTCTACCCTAACTTATATATATATATATATATATATATATATATATATATATATATATATATACTGTATATATATACATACATACTACTAAGTGGCAAGTAATGATTGCAAGCCATGTCTCTATCATACACAGTTTTGGACTTATTAATTTAAAAGCTCAAAGTATAACTGCTTTATGATGATAGTAAAGTGTTTTAATTTCAGCCCTGGTAGTGTTTTGTGCATTTAATATGAGGTGGCAATGTACAGTTTCTGAAGTCACTATCATAGCAGTCACATGTAGCTATAATAGTAATATATCCAGTGGTTGAGTTCTGAGTGTTGCCCATGATGAGATTCTGAGGTACAGGGGAGGTACAGGATATACTCATAGCTTTGCAGGTCAAGCCTATTAAAATGTTGTGGTACAAAACTAATTTAGGGAAGGTTGGAGACTATAATTAACCTTTGTGCATATCCATAAGCCCATTTAGATCATTCCCATACAATTTTCCAGAAAATGCAAACACTTGTGGTTCTCAATGGTTCATGTTTTTCTTTGAAATATTTAAGACAGCAAATATTATATATTAGGACTCCCTCTTCCTTGACACAAGTTCAAATTCCTGTAAAATGATCTAAAAAAAATTCAGTGATTTAATTTTACCAACGATGTATGAATGATTAGAAATAGTTAAGAGAATTAAACCAGTTATTATGACATTATTAGTATTAATATGTATTTTACCTTCAGGTAATGTAAGGCTAACCCTCTTTGCACTCTGAGAGGTAATACTGAGCTAATTAAACTTGTAGTTTCAGATGCAGGCTAATTAGCACATTTCCTGTCATTGGTAGCATAGTATAATTAGCACATTTTCTGCTATTGGTAGTATTAGGTCAATTATCTCTTGCACTGGTACAGGTGGTATTGGCTAATTAACTTTCTTTTCAGTGCTACCTTAAAAGAAAGCTGAAGAATTTATCTTGCTATCTGTTCTTTGTTCAGGAGCATTATTTGTATACTCATGATTATGGTAGGGCTTAGTATTTTCTGGTATGTCCAAAGAGACTAGACTTTTTTTTCATGAATTCTAGACAAAAATAGGTGAAATTAATAAAAGTTTTGGTTTGTGGTCCATGGATGTATTTCTGTGCTGCTGCTCTATATTATAAAAAGAACTGATAATAGTTATAAAACTGTTATATAATATGTTTAAAATTTGAATGAATTTTGTACTATGTAATTGTTGGAATTTATATGTTTAAGGGAGTCTTTATTCCCCTAATCCAGTGGTTCTTAACCTTGTTTGAGGTACCGAACCCACCAATTTCATATGCACATTCACCGAACCCTTATTTAGTGATAAATCAATTGACCTCCGTGTCTTGACCTCCATGGTGGAGGCTCCGCCAAACCCCTGAGACTGACTCACCGAACCCCTAGGGTTCGATAGAACCCCAATTGAGAACCACTGCCCTAATCCATTTTGTCTGGACTTGATACTGTCCCTGCTAACATTCAGGACTAGAAGTGATGACTAATAAAGGCCACACACCTTTTAAAATTAATCTATTGCCTTTACATATGAACTACATTCCTAGTTGTTTAAAAGAGGGAAATGTCGCAACTTTAAAAATACTCCAAGTTTTAGTGGAAGATAAGTAAATGACATTCACATTGAGGTGCATATTTTTATTAAACTGTGAAATGTCTGATGTTGGCCAAAGTTCCAGCATAAGATCAGAAATATCTTCAATCAAAATTAAAACAAATAAGCAATTGAAATTTAAGGGACTATTCTAAGATGACCAAAATAGTGACTTTTGTTATATTAATATATTAATTTTTCCAGTGTGTAGATAATGTAGAAAATGTCATTGTGACATTGTCTCCATCACTTCGCTACCATATGGCTATTTACACCAAGTTCATATTCTTCTGACTGTGTTTAAAAAGTACTGGGCAACAATTTACTCCATTGCAGAGACAGTGCCGTTTATTGAATATACACAACTGACTTCAATACAATATGGGCAAATTGTTGCCAAGTGTGGAGAATTGACTTTTTTGCTAAATATGGTCCTTTTTAAGTGTTATTTTCTTCTTCTTCCTTTTTTTGATTTTTCTTACTGCACTTGATCAGCCTAACAACCTAGTCTGAAACAAATCATGCTTACTGTTCCAGTCGAGCTCTCCGGTTACTTATATTTTCTGCCAGACTGAAAGCCGGTTGACTTGGTTGTATGGAAGAGTACATTTTTAGGTTATTAAAAGACAGAAATAAAAACAAAATATCACAAAAATTATAGGAAAAAAAAATAATAGTCAGTTTCTGAGAACCATTAATTTAACACCCAGTACAACTATCTGGTGTTTTGTTTATACTGACAGTCCTAGGGTATCAGGACCATAGCCAGCTGTGCATTGCATCTTTACTATATATTTTTGTCTGTCTCCCAACTAATCATATGAACACATTAGCATTGCAGTAACAAGAAAACAATTAATGCTTCCCGGAAAGTATATGATCTTTTCTCCCTAGGGTAGTGTCTCCTTCATATTTAGGCTCTGTTCATTTACAGCTGCATCAAACTGAAAACATGAAAAAGTGTCACATCAACCTTTTTCATAACTAGTCCCAGGAATGAATCCAATGTGAATGGCAGTAGTTTAAAACTAAAATTGTAACTAAACATAACTTTATTTCTTGTCATGACAATTAGAATAAAGAATCGGGTGTGGAGGTAAACATTTAGGGGTTATTTACTAAAGTCTGAATTGTTGCGTATAAGTGCGAATTCGCCAGATAAAGACAGTCGCAATAGACTGCTACTGTTGCAGTCGTGTCTTTATAATGAGAATATTGTCGCAGTCGCGACTTTATTATGGGAAAATTGACGCAATCTAAACATTAAAAACTTTACAATGGGCTACCCGAGTCCTTATAGCTAGAAACTGGAAATCACAAATAATCCCTAATCTAGCCCAGGTGGTACGAGAAGTTTCCAAAAACGGTACATATGAACAACCGTGTACCCCAAACCACAGGAAAAAAATACAAGCCCAATAACTGGTCTATCTGGTACCAACATATAGAACAAAACCCCATAGACTAACCAACGAGCCTATATCAATAACCTCACGATAAAGACAAAGAGTCATAAACTTAAAATTGAGGCACTGAGCAGAGTCAAACAGTAAACTCCTATCAAGAAAATGCACGTCGCAGAATATTTGTTTTTTTTCCTTAGTTGTGTGTTAATTTCCTTTTCTTTTTCCCATATGTTTGTATAAGCTATGTGGATCACTGCGTATAAATAATGTAATTGGAAAAATGTTAAATAAACAGTTTAAAAAAAAAAAACAAAAAAACTTTACAATGGGGAAATTGTCGCAGATTTACTATGGGAATCCGCTGTTTGCGAATTCGACAGTCGAATTCACACCTTAGTGAATAACCCTCTAAATATTCAATATTTAGATAACAAAGTGTTAGGTGGCTGTTAACCAATTAGATTCTGTAGCCAGGATTGCCTTGCTTCTCTTTTGGTAGTTTAGTAAAAGCAATGTTTAGTAGCTTCTGTCCGCAGAACAGAAAATTTCAAATGAGAAAACCTAACAGAAGAATAATTATGTATCAAGCTCATTTTTTTCTATTGTGAGTTATCTAGGCATTTCCTCTTTCATTGTGTCTGTTTGACTGTAGGCTTACATATCAACCATAATTGTAATGATGTTAAATTAATCCCATACATACAGTATAAGCTCTGTGCCTAGAAAGCAAGAGTTGCACAGAAAACTTGACTTCAGGTTATAATGGGTTGGTAGGAAGTATGGTTCAGGGAGAGATAGCAGCGGGGATGGATTTTCCTATAGGCACAAGAGTTGCGTGCTATAGGCAGCTCAGTCAGAAGGGGCACCTTACTTCTAGTTAGGATCATTGACAGAAGGAATCAAGGGAATTAATTCTAATGTAGAAGTATTTTTAATAGTCAAATGTTGATTATGACATTTGTTTTTTCACTTTGCATGAAATTATGTCACACAGCACTTCAGTTCACTGTATAATTTTATCTGTTTTTATTTTTAAAATGGGGTGTGGGCAGTTAGTGGATGTGACCTAAGCTGCTAAACATTCCATGCCTATAAGCCTATGATATGTAAATCCAACACTGTATAGCAGGTTTGGCATCCCTGCAATGGCTGCAAGGTTTCAAATGCTGAGTTGTCTACAACACATTTTGTTGGATAAACCTCTGTTACAATTGCTAAATCTCCATGAAATTGATCTCGAGACTTAATGGGCCCTTGAGGGGATTTTTATAGTGTGATATCACTTTAGAAATATTTGACCTACCACATAATAGAGGGTAATAGACAATCTACCCTCTATTTCAATAAAATGGGCTGTACTGCTCTAAATTACACACTATACATACAGCATATTAAGAAAACTGAGCTTGTTATTTCACATTTTAAAATGTTGTTCATTTTAAATGTATCATTTCAATCAGCAGTTAAAAGTCTGCTTTGTGTATCAGGAAAAGCATGTAATTCTCCAGAGGTTTTAAATTGACTTACTAGGTGGGTGTAAAAATTGCACTTGAATTACAATCAGAGCCGGCTCTGGCCCTATAGGCGCCCCC
>WMED01017137.1:0-13095 GCA_019650415.1 Pipa parva | reverse complement strand
AACGCAGTGAATATTCATGAGCATGAATATTCACTGCGTTTTAATGAGTTATCGGCTGCTAGTGCGGCTGCGCGGGTGAGTCTCTGCTTTTCTTTATAAGTGGGCTGAGCTGCTGCTTTATCTCCACCTCCCGGAAGCTCCACAGGCACCACACAGGATCAAGCTGCAAAAGAAGAGGAGGATTATCGGCAGTTATCGATATCGGGTAAGTAAAAAAAAAAAATAGCGATATTGTTTTTTTTTATATCGCACACCCCTAATAAATATATATATATTTGTTTTTTCAGAACTGTACAGACTTTTTATACAACATAATGCATATTTGACTAAGGACAGTCAGCAGTCCTGTCAGGCATCATTTAATATGCAAGTAGGAGCCATGGATTTTCAGTAAAAGGCTTTAGAGTCATGTAAATTGTTTCCTTTGTGCCATGACATGACCATCCCCTTTATAACAGTGCATGCACTGCCACGTGGTTCTTACATACAGATCATGCTCAGATGCTTATTGAGGCATTAGATAATGGATTTTGACAGCTTGAGATCAAGAACCCTACAAGAGTTATGGTATTTTACCCAAGAATTATCATACTTTCTTAGATATAATGGCAACTTTATGCAAAGCGAATACAATGTCTTAAAAAACATATATATAGGGCACATTTCATTTTAGAGGTTATCAACTCACTGCTGGGTTGTTAAAAAACCAGACGACAGATTATTTTATACAAACAATATAAACACTCTTCCTTTTACAAAAAAGAAGTCTTTTATTTGTAAGTTACTTTATGAACAGCCCTGCATTTCCTTAAGATAAACACAAAAACCAGTTTCATTTTTTATTTTTACAGTTATGATCCTTTAAGTGACTTCTGGCCTTTTGTGACCCCACTAGACAATACTGTACATTTATGGATTACTGTCTCTCTCCTATTTTATACTACATCAGGCTTGTCATCCATATTGAAAGGAAATGCGCTGTGTGCTATCACCCAGGCAAGCATTTCTATCTGCCATTTATGCGAAGAAGAAAAAAAAAAGATTTATGAGCAGTCTTTCCCCCTTCTTGTCTGTAAATATCATTTATTTATCAGGCACCAATAAATCTCTGAGGGAGAAGAAAACTAAGGAAAAAATCTGTTCAAACAAGAGGCTGTGCTTGAAAGTGGTTTAGTTTTCACGGAATGGAACTGGCTTAAGATAGCCATAGGCTTTGTACAGTAGACTGAACACTTAGCATGTCATTCATGTGTACCCACAAATGAATAAGTATACAAGAACCATTAGGGGTTGAACAGATTTTGTCAGTTGTGTATGATTGTTTGTGGCATGTGCCTTTTCCATCTTTGTTTGAAGCATTTTGTTATCACCAGTATTTATAAGACTTTATATCGCATTCAGCAGTCTTGTTACATATGTTAGAGTAAAAGTAATAAATGTACCAATTACAACTGAGCTGACCTCTCAGCATGCAAATTATTCCGAGCCTCATGGACTAAAGTATGAATTCACCTTTCAAATTCACTTTGCCACTATTTGAGTCACATCACCAAAAAGTTGTATTATGTATAATTTTATTTATAAATTGCCACAAATGTATGCAGTGCTGTATAATGCAGCAATACAAATATAATACAGACATGGGAAAAGTGCATTAAACAATACAAGTATAATATCACAAGGATACATCACTTTAAGTGCTAGGTTGAGGTTGACCCATAGAGCTTCTAATATAAATCGGGTGAAAACTTACAGACACAGAAGGGTAATAAGAGCTGTAGTAAATTGCTGAAACACAGGTCAATAAATACAAATAAATAGGTCAATAAATACAAATAAATAGGTCAATAAATACAGATATTAAGCATGAATAACTAAAGATAACATAAAATTCAGTGATAAATATCATTGCTAGTGCTCCAAAAGATAGGACTTCAGTTTGGTTTTAAAAGTGCAAAGGGAATTCACTGCTCACTATTGACTAAGTGGATAATACAGACAGTGGCAAACTCTGTCGGTGACATCAGTCTCAACATATCCTGATAACTGTATTTTGTTAACATGTGTGTAACATATTTTATACAGTGACTTTCTGAAGTATTCGGCTTTTATTTCCACAAAAATTAACTTAAACACAGCCTTTCTTGGCAAAAAAAAAAAAAAAAAAAATCCCAATTGAAAACTAATGTTCCACCGTGAATAGTCCTTTCCTCAAAAATACAGTGGGAAATGGCAAGTCATACAGTTCCAGTTCAGAGTTATATAACAAAGTATACCTTCCCCTCTCCAGGAATCACTCTCCTTAGGGTTTCAAAGTGCAGTTCAGCCACAATCCTATAACAGGGTCTTTTCCACAGGTCTCTGTGTCTCTCAGAGCACCATCCACCCAACAGAGCTTCCTCATTTAGCAACACCAACCCCCACACAGAGGCTTTCCCACCTGCCTTTTTAACACAGGTTTTACATTGCAGCTGGAGCTAATCTCAAGAACTGGGCTGTTCTCCAGCCATAGGAACAGACTGTTGAGGAAACATACCTTCCCTCAAACAGCACACCGCTATACCCATTACAGTGGTGTCAGCAATAATGCTGCAGGCTCTGGACAGGCATCTACAGTAGAAGTACCTTTGCACACGCACACAAAATGATGCGAAGAGCTTCGTAAGTTTGGAACTAACATAGTTGCCCGAATTGGTCACGTATTTGCCACTTTGCAGACTTTGCTTAATAAGTGAACATGGGGAAGTGGAGAATAGACATGAATTCACAGCTCTACATGACTATTCGCTCTTTAGGCAAGGAGGCTCACAGTCTCCAGAATAAAGAACTGGATTGTCCAAGTGGATAGCATTATTTGTCAATAAGAAAAGATGGCAGTTACAGATGGGGTACAGCTTACTTATACTGTACTATTCTATGACTGCAAACACAACATCTTTCTCATTGCAAGGTGCACTTTGTAATCTGCACGTTACAATGATCTGAAGGTATAATTTGTTTCTCTTCTTATTGGACCTCATCATGCACATGTCAACATTGTTTATAGTTGGCTGGATTTTCCATTTGTCTTCTATTGGATTCCTGGAATAATGATAATTATGTACAGTTATTTCAAGATTTTGTTGAGAATAGAATACATTGTAACCACCTTCTACCTGATGGCTAGTCAGCTAGACCTGTAGCATTTAGATCACCCAAGCATTTGGAAGCATTTCATATTTTCTTAGAAATATCACTAAAAATTCTTTGTCACCTTTTTTTTCTGCAAAAAGGGAAACATTTTAATAACTTTATTATAAACATTGATGTGTATATTTTTAGACATGCAGAAACACAGAGTAAGAGAAACGGTGCTCATTCATAAAAGACCAACAGTCGCATTCAGGTCCAAATTCTTGTCCATTCACCACTTAGTTATTCACTAAGGTGCGAATTCGACTGTCAAATTCTCAAATAGCGGATTCCTATAGAAAATCTGCGACAATTTTCCCATTGTAAAGTCGTGACAATTTTTTTAAAGTTAAGATTGTGACAATTTTTCCCATAATAAAGTCGCGACTGAAATAATATTCTCATTTTAAAGACGCGACTGCGACAGTAGCAGTCTATTTGCGACTGTCTTTATCTGGTGAATTCACACCTATATGCAACAATTCGGACTCTAGTGAATAACCCCCTAAATGTGATATAAACAATAATTGGTGCACAAAAACTGTGTAAAAGTACCCATCATTATGGTAACTGTCCTTCAACCATGCCCAGTAAATGTTCATTGGTGAAACTAATTAGGGCGAAATTCATTAAAGCCAGAAAGACCGTTCTTGGTCTTTCTGAATTTATTGCATGAGATCTCACGTTGTTCCCATGAGATTACCACGCAAGTTTTTTTATCTCGATTTTTCGATAAAAAGGTAGTATGTAAAGTATGGCTACCTTTCCACTGAAACATTTGATTTAAAAAAACTCACAGGAACCATGCAAGATCTCGCATGATAAACTCAGAAAGACCAAGAGTGGTCTTTCTGACTTGAATACATTTTGCCCAAATTTAAATGTCTTGTTAGTGCTATGAAGTAGAAAATCTCCAGCACAACTGAGTTAAATAAAAGTCCTTTATTTCACCACAGGGGCATAATTAAAAGCAATCCACAATGCCTACGCGTTTCGCTTAGTCACACGATTGTGTGAAGTGAATTCTGGATCCTTCGCCTCACCTCGCACAGACTGTTATGCGCTCACTGATGTCCTGCACGCAGACATCAGCAAACGCTTTAAAGGGATTCCAGTCTCGGCGAGGCGACTTGAGTGGTCTCGAGCGCATAACAGTCTGTGCGAAGTGAGCCGAAGGATTGGAGAGCTCACTTCGCACAATCGTGAATTCCCCCATTAGCGTTTGACCATCTGTTGCTGTGTTACTTATGATTACATCAATAATTTCTCCTGACACCAATACAATGCTTTCATTTTGAATTACATATGGAGTGCCTGGATATCAGGATATACTTAAGGGGATGCAAATGGTCATGCTTTAGCAATATGTTACACATATATTTAGGTTATGTTTCAGTGAAATGAAGAAATTTCATGTTTTCCAGTTGGGTGACTGTGAAACCATCTCTTAATTTCTGATGTGTTTTACACGCTGAAAGTGTTACTGGGTTTTTTTTATGATATGTGCTTCTATTCTTCATTCCTTTCATTGTTTTATTTATATCTCTTCAGTGTGATGACAAATCATTAAGTGCAGTCTGGTTGCAAAGATTGATTGTCTGTAAAGATTGTCACTTCAGTGTCTGAGTGGTATTAAGATAAATGAATACAGATAAAAAGCAAACATTTTTATTTTATTTTATTTTTGAGCAAAAGAATTTAGTTTTTGCTAGATTTCATAACCTTCAGAAAGGAAAGGTAAATTTGACATTTTATATATAAAAAAAATCTTTGCAGTGTGGGTAGCTGGCACATTTAATGATTCATGTAGCTGTGAATGTTTTGAAAGCTTCAAAAATAAAAATATTCACTATAAATCCAGAGAAAATTTCAGAGAATGTAGCAAATTGTGGTCAACATATGACCTAATTCATTGGGTTTCACAGCTATATGCACATGGATTTACAGAAAATAAGATAGTCTAACCAATAAACAGCTGGCATTCATTGTTTCAGTAGAATTAAAATAATGAAAAGGGTGCAATGTTGTTACTAGACGTGCAGGAACAGTAAGTATACAGATGCTTTCCAGATCATTGTATTTGTATCTGTGCCTTTTGGTTTTATTAGTCTAGACATTGAAGCGTGTTGCTGGTGAAACTCCCAGTTGATCGTATTGTTTTGGTTTTATTAGTCTAGACCAGGGATGGCGAACCTATGGCATGCGAGCCATCGCCTAATCTGCCTTCAGTACAGGCTGTGGACCCGATCAGACAGTTTTCAGGCCAGATCCGATTCTCCTCCCCTGACACATGCGCGCTCCTACTCCGGTGCAGGTGTGATGACGTGCCAAAAAGGTTCACCACCCCTGGTCTAGATATTGAAGTATGTTTCTGGTGAAACTCCCAGTTGATCCTGTTGTTTTGATTTTATTAGTCTAAACCAGAGGTCACTAATAGGCAGACTGTGGTCTGGATCCGGACCCGAACGCCATTATGTCTGGACCCAATCTCATATTTGATTAACTCTGCATATTTTTATTCTAATGGGTGCAAATCATCCAACCATTACGGTAAAACAGCAGAACGCCACACGTGAAGTAAATCAGCCAATCAAATCCGCCCATCTGTTTACATGCGGAGGACAAGCACAGCCGCTGGCATTGATCCAATTGAGAAAAATTTTATGTTCCGGACCTTTGCTTCTGGTAAATTTTTTAATTTGGACCTCGGTTAATTTTAGTTGGTGACTCCTGGTCTAGACATTGAAGCATTTTGCTGGTGAAACTCCCAGTTGATCCTGTAGTTTTGGTTCTGTGTTGTTTTGGTAAATTGCCCATGAGTGCTAAATAAGTTTACTTTTATATAGCGATGCTCCTACGTATGTCAGCCCCCTGGCCCTTATATATTCAAAAGAGATATCCAAATGAAAGCATTCTCTTTATTATAAATCATTTAGAAGGCAGAAGGCAGCCATTTGTACCCAAGTGTTCACTTCACAAGTTTCATGATTACCTTCCTTTTTTTTAATCTCTTGAACCTTTTTTTATATACACCACCTAAATAATCTCATAACCCCACTTCTTATCTTCTATACAACATGCTTTTTACACTTTTCCCTACATCATAGATCTAATAGATCTTTCTTTCTTCACACTGTTAATTATTTAGAAATCTAAATAACTCAATGCGGACATTTAATATGATTATACTATTGGTTTAAAATGGAAATATGTATGAAATATAGATATTGGCAGCAAGGTAGAGGAATAGAATCTGCACACACACACACACACACACACACACACACACACACACACACAGGAAGTTATATGAACCTTATTTAATTAAACCATCAGAGCAGGTTAAGAAACAGCAACATTTTGGGAGGTACAATCCACCCTTCATCAGGATAGAAGCCCCCGAAACATTGCTGTTTGTTAACCTGCACTGATGGTTTAATTAAATAAGTTCTTTACTTTCCTCTGTGTGTGTGTGCAGATTCTATTCCTTTACCTTGTTGACAATTTTGTGATGTGTGCCCAGCATCTAACAATCTAGTACCACTTTATAACATACTGGTGTGCACTTCCACACAGTGTTTGAAATATACTGTAGCTATTATAATACATCTCATCAAAATGAATATTAATACACGACATTTATTATAAATAGTGTTCACTAAAATTTCTACTTTGTGAAACCCCATGTAATTAAGGATTAACCTTTGTGAGATAAATCTGGTGGTCAACTTAAGTGGATGCAACTTGTAGTTTAAGTATATGTCTTCACAGAGCTTCATGGTAATCAGTTGTTATATAGAGGCAAGTGCAGATACTGAGAGAAGGTTTTTGCTAATCTTTATCAGTTTAAGGAAGTGTCATCCAGAGTCTTCCATTCAATTTTACTGATATACTACAGTGGTCTGGATAACAGATGCTTTTTATCACAACAAGTTTGTGTTAATCTCTTAGGATCTTCACACCTAACCCAACTGCCAGGTAACCCTCTCTGTTGTCATCAGGGCTGTAGCAGAGCAAAAGGCAGGAACAGCTGAACTATAACACTGAGGTAGAAAACACAGAGAAAGTGAAATAGCTGCAACAGCTGAACTGTACCTTGTACTGCTGAGATAGGAATTGCTAAAACCCTAATACAGAAAAGGCAGAACTAAAACATAGCAAAGCAGGAGACACTGAGAATCAGGAACAGATGAATTGAAGCACAGCTTGATACACTGAAGCCAAGCACTAGTATATCAGAAGCTAGAGCAAACACTAGTATATCAGTAGCTAGAGTAAACACTAGTATATCAGTAGCTAGAGCAAGCACTAGTATATCAGAAGCTAGAGCAAGCACTAGTATATCAGTAGCTAGAGCAAGCACTAGTATATCAGTAGCTAGAGCAAGCACTAGTATATCAGAAGCTAGAGCAAGCACTAGTATATCAGAAGCTAGAGCAAGCACTAGTATATCAGAAGCTAGAGCAAGCACTAGCAAAAAAGCTGGCAGGCAATGAATGAAGCTCAGGAACCAAGTGCTGGAACAGTACACAGAATGCATCTTATAACTAGGGAAAGGGATGCTCTCACATGCTGCTGGTTCATAACATGCACTTTTCACCTTTTGGTACATCTCAATAATTGGATGCCAGTTACAATACTCCTACTATAGGATCTGATTGACTAAAGGTTGAATAGTTACCTATAGCTCTGAATTCGCCACTTCCCCAAGTTTGCTTATTGTTAAAAGTCTGCGATGTGGCGAATATGCGACCAATTTGGGTGACTACAATAGTCACAACCTTATCACAGGTTCTTCTACTATTGACTAAGTGGTGGAGTGTGTCTTAGGAGTGAATGTGACTAGGTGTACTGTTCCAATTCACATGTTTGACTTTGCCACATCAGAATGGTGAATTGGGGGGTTGATGGCAGGGCTCTGATGTGGTACAAAGTAATTATTTCATCAAAAGTAGCAATGGTGACTGCAAATAAACTAGTCTACTACTAACATGAACTAGGGACAATGTGACATAGAAACTGATGCATTATTTACTAATATACCATTAGTGGGATATGGTGAGTATGAAATCATTTCACTTCATTAGGGGAATTCACATCACTCCGCATGACAGATTTCGCTACACTACACATGCGACTGCATCCGAAGCAGTCTGCCTGTTCAACAAATCTATCCACAGCTTCATCAATAAGTAGAAGTGAATTTGTGACTATTTTGGCTGTGTGACTGGAATTGCAATTCATAGCAAAGTGAATTTGACAGGTGAATTCAGACTATAGTCAATAAGGCCCTTAGGGGGTTATTCATCAAAGTCCGAATTCCCCTTGCATAGTGTCTCTGTGTCTGTTCATGTCAATACAGTTAGGAAGCCGCAAATTCACTTCTCCTTATTCATGAAGCAGCGGACAGCGTCAGACACCATTACATGCGTAGTGCGACGTAGTCAATCACATTATAGTAAGATGAGAATCATGCAGAGTGAGGAGAATTCTTCCAGTGAACGGCAGTGACGTCAGGCTCATCATATCCCACTAACTGTATATAAGGGAAAAATACTTATTTTTCTATGTCACCTTTTGCCTAGTTCATATTTAATAGTAGACTAATTTAGTCGCAGTCGCCATTGTTACTTTTGAATGAATAGTCGCCTTATGCAACACTGGAGCCCTGCCATCAAACCCATCAATTTGCCACTCTTTTGTGAAACAGGTGAATTTGGAGCAGTACACCCTGCAAAATCTGCCCCTTCGACAGACTCTGTCGTATGCTGAATAGCCGAATTACCTGTGCATGTGCAAATTGATGCGAAGAACTCTGTAAGTCCGCAACTGGAGAAAGTGTCAGAATTGATCGTGAATTCATCACATCACAGAGATTGTTGAATAAGCGGAGTTGGAGAAGTCACGAATGGACGTGAATATGGACATTTACGCGACTGTTTGGATTTTGATGAATAACCCCTTAGTCTTTATTTCAGTCAAACAATATTAGAACCATCTTCCAAACAGTAGCAAGACTTCTTTCAATGTTTAAGGCAAGCATTAGAGTACAGCAACATTTGCAGTATGTCTGTGGATATTGTCCTACTTGCCATAAACTTTTGAACAAAAGCATTTTAGTGTATGGACTGCAATGCTACTATTGTTTATTTAACATCATCCAGAGATCAGATGTCCAAGTAATTAATACGGGGGGGGGGGAAAGAAAAAGTCTCATAAGCTTGGAAAATAAATGTACTTCCATTTCAACCTTTTGAAATTCTATCTCACTGTTGATCCAGGGCAAGGAGAAATTCCTCATGGAGACCATCTTTGACAATTCAGCTTTATATGACGTACTTCCAAATCCCTTTGCTGGAAACCAAGCTATGTTCCTGAAATGTATAGTCTTTTCCCCAGTTTTGTGAATATCCCATACCTCTACAGCTCTTGCCAGCAGCGGACCTAAAATTTGTTTAAACACTACTACATTTTATGCAGATATCCTGCAAGGAATGTCAGGAGTTATATTAGTTACGTACTATAGTACAGTATAAGAATAAGCAGCTGCAAGTCTCTGTAGTCGAAACCCAAGATTCTCAAAATTGATAAAAGAAAATTTGCTATATTGGAAAATTATATTTGATATCTCACCATTTCCTTAAGAACAGCAGTTGGACATATAATCCTTGCTGGCTACTACAGATGAACAGGCATTCTATATAAGCTCTTGGTGAGATGATCAGAAAAGCAATTTTCTAAGCCTTAGTGTTTCTGTGGAACAATAAGACACTGTACTTTCCCTGTCATTTAAACCAACCCGCAGCTGTTTCAGGAGATGTAAGTAAATCACTGACACAACTCTTATCTCATGGGAGAGTCATCTTCCCTGCCTGAAGTAGATAAAGTAAATGTAGATATTCTATTATATGATATTATATGCTTTAAATTTAAGTATTTACTTAAAGAATTTCCACTCAATAAATATACTAGTCATGTTAAATGCTTGACAAAGCATTACCTTATCAAAAATATTAATATACCTAAGGGTTATTCACTGAGGTACGAATTCGACTGTCGAATTCTCCAGCTGCAGATTCCCATAGCAAATCCGTGACAATTTTTCCATTGTAAAGTCACAACAATTTTTAATGTTACTATTGCAACAATTTTCCCATAATAAAGTCGTGACCGCGACAATATTCTCATTATAAAGACGCGACTGCGACAGTAGCAGTCTATTGCGACTGCTTTTAGCTGGCGAATTCACACCTATACACAACAATTCTAACTTTAGTGAATAACCCCCTGAAACTTTAGTTCTGTGTGCAATTTATTGTATATAAATAATACATTTTAAAACCAGCCTTTCATGTAGCATCACTGAAAAGCTCCCATTTAATATTTTATGGCTGAGTACCTTATTTACCAAGCTTATAGTGTAGCTGCAACTGATTAAACAAATATTTCACCCAATTAGGGACAAGCAAGCAGAGACAAAATACATTTATTAGTCATACACATTATCTTTTAATGTTACATACAAGTTACAGATATCAAAGTTATTGTCAGTGTTCAGTTACCACCTGTCCTTTTGAAGGTTGATGACAATGTGGTTGAATGCATTCTGGGGTAAATACATCCATACGGTAATTTTTTTGTCTATAGGTAAGGAAAATGAATTCTTGCCAGAATTGTATGCAGACAATATGGTGACACAATCTAACCCAGCGTTAGAAACTTGCTTCCACGAATATTTCTAATAGCCCTTGGTGAGACTCATACTACTAAGCAAATGATGGTGAATGGCTTGGTAGGCTCTGGAGATATGCTGTGAGAAACAGATGTATAATTTGCTCTAAACATTGTGGTGTGTACTGTACAATAGCATTACAACTTTTGTCTGCAGTAGGTGGTGGGCACTTGGTTTTAGTTTCTGTTATGCCCATGATACCTCATTCTTACACTGTACATGCAGCAGAAGATATTTTAAATTGATGAGTGAATCCCATTGTTAACAATGGATTATTTTGACTTTATCTTGCTCAGTAACACTTACAGCCTTAGGCTATTCTATATCGAGATCATTATTATTTTTCATAGTTGCATTTTTTTTTAATATCTATGGGTGCTGCCTTTTTTCTTACCATGACGAATACAATGGAAAAATGTCATTTATAGAACTCTTGTGAAAGCAGTGCCTCCTAAGTAATTCAATTAGCCAGAAACATTGAGGGTTATTAGTCTGACTTTCCTCAGCAAATCATCTCTTGTGTAGAAAATATCTCCTTTTTTTTTAGGATTTCATTATTTGCCAAATAAACAAATCCTGGAAACAAGCAGCATTCTGTTATTTTACTTCAGTCAATTAAGGCAGTCACTGTTTAGTGTCCTGTTTGTAGATTAAACATTTTACAAAAAGTACATCCCTTTCCATAAACTGCTTGTTGCCATTCATCCTCAGAAATGCAATAAATCCCTAGAGCACCTACTCTGAATAAATTAATTCTGACATTTTTTTATTTCGGCTTCTTCTCCAATAGCATTAATAGTACTCGGTTCTAAAAAAAAATGTCATATTACCCTTTGTTGCCAGGATTCTAAATGTGTTTTAACATAATAAAGCTGGGTGAGTCATTGCATTCAGAGGAAAGCACATACAACCCAATGGTCAACAATGCAACAAGGTTATCAATCAGCATGAACTTTGTTGTAAATTGCTAATTAGTACTGTATTTTGCCCTAGTGGCTCAATGAGCTAACAGATTAAAATGATCCCTAGCACTCATCTTACAATCACAGTCAAATAACCCAGAAGTGTTTTTATTTCATTTTATTTTATTTTTGTAAACCACCTCTATCTTAACAAACCTGCTATTAATTTATTTAGGTGTTAGATGTTATCGCCACAATGATACAAACAGCAGAATCCCATATCATTTTTTTTTTTTTCATTTTTTGCACTTTCTTAATAAAAAATATTAACTGCTGTACACCAAAATTTGATTTGAATACATTTTCTTTGAATACCTGCACAGCCAATTTATCCAACTGAGAAGAGTGCAAATGAAGATAAAACTGGAGTGCTGTTTTTGTCATTTTTTCAGGTCAATGAAATCAGATAGTCGCTGCTAAGCTTGTGCCTGCACTATTACTATGTTTCACTATGGGGGTTATTCACTAAAGGCCGAAGTGTTGCGTATATAGGTGCAAATTCACCAGATAAAGACATTAGCGTCTTTATAATGAGAATATTGTCTCAGTCACAACTTTATTATGGGAAAATTGTCGCAATCTTAACTTTAAAAAATTGTCGCGACTTTACAATGGGAAAATTGTAGCAGATTTACTATGAGAATCCGCTGTTTGCGAACTTGACAGTCGAATTCGCACCTTAGTGAATAACCCCCACAGCATTTGAAAAGTGTAGGAGAGTCTGACCCTGACTGCACATGGGGCTTTTTTGTGACTTTAATGACAGACATAGTACATATGTGTATATTGGAAGAACTTAGAGTATTCCTACTGCTAATCTACAGCTAAACTCAACTAAGTTCAAGAATACTGATCCCCAGGATTCCCAACCTGACGACATATTATAAATTATACTTTAAGATTCCATCAATGGAAGAGATTTAAGCAGTCCAACACTTAAAGCATCTACTTGGGCATCAACTCTTCACATACACAAAAGTAATCTTACTGAGGACAAATTACTGGGTCTGTTTATCCATGGTAGAAAGACTTTTACATTTACTATACAGCTACGTATTACCTGACAGTTGCAGTGTTTAATAACCCTGATGCCTTCAACGCTCACATTGGAGGTGGTGATACCCCTTTTATACCAACAAAGAAATGAAACAATTATGCAGTTAATACCAAGTGATCTACAGTGAAGTTTCATACAGACAGAGGGGGGAATTCAGCAAGCTCCGAAGTGAG
>WMED01017135.1:2484-13096 GCA_019650415.1 Pipa parva | reverse complement strand
AAGCTGTCATCCGCTTTTTTTTTTTTTTTTTATTCTGAAAGGTGTAGTTAATCCAGCACAAGTAATTTTTAAGAAAGGGCTGAAATATTGACTATATTTTTATATGGATTTGGTCTCTCTCTCATGCTCAATATCAGAGCTTGCTACTGACAGCATACACCATTAGCTGTAAGTATTGTAACTGCCCATGGTAATTCATTAACTATAAATTTTGACTTTCCTGAGACACCGTTATGTCAGTGGCAAAAGAATGCTACATCCATCCAACTAGGAAGTAAACACATAAGGAGCTGTGTACTGCTACACAGATGGAGCAAGTAATTCCTTTGCTCACATAAAAGACTGACTAAGTATATTAGAAAAAATGTATTATGCATTTACAACACACATTACTTTTTATTAATCGGGCTGGACTGTTCCTTTAAAAAGTAAAACATTTTCTTCCCAAATAATATCACATTTTGTGTTTCAATAGTTGAGTCATTAATGAAGACTTACAGCTATAATGCAACAACTTCAGAAAAAAACTGCAACCCATGTACTTTAAATGAAGAAACAGAAATTGATGAAAGATTCATTTTAAAGTTAACTTGAAACGAAGTTTTAATTCTATGAACAGTGCATATTTTTCTACCAGTGCAATTACAATAAACCTGTGACTCAACTTTTCTTCATTACTCTATTAGCATTTATTACAATATGGTATAAATTTAGAGTTCTATTACTATTAAATTCCATTGTTTATTATGTTATTTATAGAGGAGTGTGCAAAAGATCTCTTGGAAACCTTATGGTTATTCATGAAATGTTTCAGCATTCAATATAAGAATGAGGATAGTAGCTTAATGTATTTATAATTTCTCCACAGAGATTTAAGGTAACAAAGTGCAGGACAATAAAATCCACTAAAAGCAATACTGAAAGGTAATTACATATTCAGTACTGAAATAGTCAGAACTATTGCACAGAGAAAGCAACCAATGATGATCAAAATGAATACTCTGTGGACTTGGTGTGTACTATTATCTTAAAGCGAAAATCACGATGCCACGATTTCCTGTGAAAGTGTAGTTATAGTTCTGTATGCCTACTTAGCATATGAATTATATAAATAAACCTGGTAGGGATCTTGTCCTACAGCGTAGTATTTATTTAGTTAGTTAGTTAGGACATGCCTAAATGAAACGCTTTTCAAAGATCTGTTACAATTTCTTTCATTCGAATTAATGGAACATGTCATTTTTGTCGTCTAATAAAATAATATTCCATTCAATCAGTCCACAGTTTTAGTGACTGCAAAACATTTTTTTTGAAGTTTCACCATAAAGTTTTGTGTTTGTGCTGCATATTTATGTTTGAAATTATATTTTATTCTGATGCAACCATTTTGCCTCATGGAAACTGACCTCTTCAAAAACAAATAAAACATGATTTCAAGTAAACTAATTGTATATTCATAAATATAACATAATAATATTCCATGTACAGAAGATATATATTTTAGCAATAGGTTCTCTTTATTTATTAAATGAATAGAACAGATGATTTAGTTAAATCCCACACATATTTACAGTATTTCAGTGAATGAAAATGTGCATATTGAAAATGTGATACTAGTAAATAGTATATTTGTAACTTCTGTCTTAATCCTACTTGTCGTTTACTGTTAATTTTTCACTACAAAGTTGGGGTGAGGGAAGATACCATTCGAGACTAAACCACTTGTGTTTTGCCAGTTCTTACAGATTCTAACATTTTACATTGATTTTAAAAATTAAACACATCACACTTTAATAAACAAGGTACCTACATTTTCCAATGTGGCAAGCACCCACATTGAAAAAAACATTTACCTTAATGCACCTGCAGGTAAAGTTCTTTACTACCTTTAACATCAGATACTAAAGGCAAGCTAAGCTTGTAGTATTACAAAGAATGTTTAATGTGCAATGTGCATATTACTGTACACTGAAATTTAAAGGACTCTGAGAATGAAGCACACTTACTGCTCTCCCTGGAAACCCATGTTCTCCTGGATCACCCTGTTAAAATTAAATAAACATGCACTAAATGAGTATAATATAACATTGCAAATAGGATATTTGCTGTTATTAGTAAAATATAATTGATGCATTGGTCATTAGCTTAACCTCAAAATTATCAGGCTAAGGCCCTAATTCACCATTGTGTGAAGTGAGCCGTGAAGCTTTCGGCTCACTTCGCACATGGTGTTATGCGCATGCTGATATCCTGCATGCGGTCATCAGCATGTGCATTAAAGGGATTCCCCTCCTGGTGAGGAGACTCGAGTGCTCTTGCTGGGAGGGGAATCCCTTCAATGCGCCTGCTGATGTCCACGTGCAGGACATCAGCGGGCGCATAATACCATTTGCGAAGTGAGCCAAACGCTTCGCGGCTCACTTCACACAACAGTGAACTAGGGCCTAAATGTTGGGTGTACATGTTCTACCCTCAGATTATTACAGGAAGTAGGCAGTAAACATATTGGATGTTATGAAAATACACAGGTATACAAAAATAACCACCTAGCTTTATTAACCTCAAAATCCATAGATAGATAGATAGATAGATAGATAGATAGATAGATAGATAGATAGATAGAAAAAGAGAGAGAGAGAGTAAAGGATAGAGAGGTCATGTTGGACTTGAGAAAGGGAGGACATTCCTCTTGAAAGCTTGTCTTAACTGACTGTTAATAAAAATCAAAAAGGTATCACCAAGTATTGCAATACTCATCTTTTATGTATGTGTGTAAGTGTGTTCAGATAAGTGTGATCAATTGCCAAAGGGGTTGTTTACAGAGACAGGATTTAACTACAGAATTATGATGATTCCTGCAAGTCAAAGAACCTATATGTTCACTTCCACAGTCTTTTACCAACATATTTTCTTTTGGAGTGTTTTTTGGTTGCTGAATATTCATTTGTTGTAGTTGTATGGTTCATATATGTCCTATTGTGTATACAAATAAATGATCCACCACTTGCTTTGCTTTACCCTTAGCAAATTGACTGCACTAACCTTCTGTCCTACAGGACCTCGCGCTCCAAATAGTCCCATAGATCCTTTTGAACCAGATTCCCCTTTCACACCCTGGTATGAGAACATGACCAGAATTAGCACAAAAGAACAAAATGATGTAATTCTTACTGTACCAGTTAATGATTTTAATACAGTAGATTCCTGATAGCACAATAGTGTTTTACTGCTCTCTTTTAGATGCAGACTGGAATGAACAATGGCTCTGTGGTTGCATTGTTAAAAAAAAAAAAAAAAAAAAAAAAAGCACAACAACAAAGGATGTTTTTTCTAAGGCAGTTAAGCAGATACAAGGTGTTACAGAAACTGATGACAATTTTATACAGCAATTGTTGAATCCATTCTCACATTTGCACTAAGCACATCGAACTAAGCTTCATCGTATAATCAAGTCAGTGGAACTGATTGTTGGATGTAGTTTACCAACTTTGCAATGAGACAAAAATATTGTGCAAGAACTCATCCTTC
Organism: Pipa parva; assembly: GCA_019650415.1. Taxonomy (NCBI): domain Eukaryota; kingdom Metazoa; phylum Chordata; class Amphibia; order Anura; family Pipidae; genus Pipa; species Pipa parva. Next base: position 9,568 of record WMED01017135.1, on the reverse strand, counting down.
CTGCCTCTCACTTGTTTGAATTACTACCTTCTGGTAGAAGGTTCAGACCAGGCAGGAAAAATACTACCAGATATGCTACTAGCTTTTTTTCTAGAGCGATTGCACTACTGAACAACAAAAGTAAATCACTAGCCTTGTAGAGATTGTATGGTGAAGCACAAACACTGTTGGTTGTATTTGGGTATATGGTACAATATACACATATAGTAGTATGCTTCACATTAGTATAGCTCAATTTTTATGCATTAATCAACTTATTATCAAGTTTTCTATTGTACTGATTATTACAAACTGCACGTAATTAATGCATTTAAATCTAAGGCTGCATTGGATTTGTTGTACTGCACTTTGTGGGATGGTACACATACTATAAGAGGATATGGGTATTATCTGGAACCACAATAAAATAGTTATAGACACTATGGGAGTTATTCATTAAGGTGCGAATTTGACTGTCAAATTCACACACAGTGGATTCCCATAGCAAATCCGTGACAATTTCCCCATTGTAAAGTCGCGACAATTTTTCAATATTAGGATTGCGACAATTTTCCCATAATAAAGTTGCAACTGCGACAGTAGCAGTCTATTGCGACTGTCTTTATCTGGCGAATTCGCACCTATATGCAACAATTCGGACTTTAGTGAATAACCCCCTATGTTGTCATGGTATCACTGCAAGATAAAATAATGTTGTAAAATATTTAGTTGTATTGAGACTGACTGTGTACTGGGCATAACTGAGCCACTGCAAAGAAAATTCCTGGTATACTTTATTCTATATTTTATACTTGGCAATAAATGGATTCTGATCGTTTTCTTTCTTTCTACCAGTCACTACTAAGTATTATTTAAGCTTTGCTTTACTGGCAGAAATAGGCTGGTTGTCACTAATTACATGGAGAGCATTATGATGGAAGAAGGATTGGTTTTAACGGATTCTTTATCCATCTAGAACAGTGATGCCATATCCGGCCCGCGGCCCAAATTCTGAAAACCGAAATGGTGCGTATAAGTGTGAATTCGCCAGCCAAAGACAGTCGCAATAGACTGTTACTGTTGCAGTTGCATCTTTATAATAAGAATATTGTCGCAGTCGCGACTTTACTATGGAAAATTGTTGCAGCTGTTACTTTAAAATTTGTAGCGGTCATGATTTTAAAGGTCACGACTTTGAAGTGGCCCATGACACACGAGTCCCAATTTTATATGGCCCCTGTTGGAGAGTAACACCTATATTACTTATATTAGTGCTTATATCATATTACATTATCAATTATATCACTGCTTTTTATAAATCATTATGCATTCCATTTTGTTATTTTATAAATATAGTCTTAGATATGCTTAAGAAATATACCCTAAGGATGTTACTACATGATGTTCCCTTAGGCCGTAAGTTCCGCATTTAGGCTTCTGTAACACAATATGGTTTTGTAACTGATAACGATCATCTTAGAGACATAAACATGTTTTTGTCTTTTACATGTTGTTCCTTAAAATATGTATTGCTACATGACGAATAGCCCCTCTCAGGGGTATAAATACTCTGATGCTATACAAATAAAGCAGAACTTCTTTGGCATGACAACTTGTGTGTCGTCTTTTTTCTTGGTTGTGTTCTGAGGTTCCCTGATCGATCAGAGGTCTGATAGGTAAGCACGATATTTGGCACATAGTTTGTAAAGGTACAAGGTACCGGGGTATTTTTGACCCAACAGCCCCCAGGCCAAAAAAGGTTGGGCATCACTGATCTAGAACCTTAGGTAATAGTTGTAATAGTTTGTGTCTTTAACCAAACCATATAGCTTAGTTAGGTAGATGATCTGAAAAGTAAGGTAAAGTTAAGGTAATACTCCATAGGGAAATGCATGCAAATGACCTTCTTCGGAAGGAAATTTGTTTGCAAGTGTGCCACCCCAGCAAAATAATTATCAGTTCATATGGTATTTAATATAAGTAAATAATTACAAAGAAGTACATTTTCCTGGATCAGTTCTTATATGGTTTGTAATATAATTTCTTTTAAATCAAGACTGCATATTCAGATTTGACTGAAGCATATTACTTTGCTACTACTGCTGAAACGCATTAATTGGCAACTCATTTAACTGAGCACAGCTTTTACAAATAGTATTTATAAATGCTGGATAATGAAAAATACCATTATTGGAATTTAGTGACCTTACTTTATTGGATTTGTTTTATTGTCACAAATTTAAATATATGTAAGCATACTGCATAAAGTGAAATAATTAAAGTTTAATGCAGGCTGGAGATCCCTTGTAATAATATTTATTATATAATGGCAATTTTATAGACAGATACATCTTTAAAAAAAAAACAGAGTCTGGTGAAAATTATATGTCACTGGAATTTATATCAGCTAGCCACCTACTTTTTCTCCAGGTGGTCCATCTTCTCCTTTCTCTCCTTTGTCTCCATCAAAGCCTGGATGACCTCTATCACCCTATGAAAATACACAAATAGTTACTGGATGTTGTAAGCCATCTCAGGATGTCATAGCCACACCCCCAGGTATATCAGATTATATATCCATTGTCAGGTCCTGACCCCAGCTTAGTCAATCACAACTCGTCTTCCCTTGATGATGCGCACGCTCTCCCATGTGACTATTAGGAAATGCAGGTGCAGGGCTTCACAGGGAGAGCAGCAGAAGAGGAGAACGTGGCTGAACAGGATCTGCATCAACAGGACACTGTAAAGTCAGCGGCACAGAAAAAAGATAGATTCCCAAACAAGGAAGTGCTGGATAGCACTTCTATACAGGTAAGAAAATGTATTTTAGGGCCAGAATTGAAAATTAAATGCATGTAATAAAAGTAATTAGTATATACTAACACATGCATTTTTTCAGTTTTGGCTGGAGCGTCCCTTTAAATGACCAATACTGGTAGAATGGATATGAGAGATAATTTTGGAGAAGAAGAGCATTACAGTATAAGAACATTACAAATTATGGATACTAGATAATTGGATGTAGGATATTGATCCAGGGAATTATTCTCATTGCCAATTTATTCTAATTGGCTCCTGCCTCATGTTTTTTTTGCCTTCCTTTAGATCAACATTGCAATATTGCAGGATAATAGGCTGACCTGGATGGACTTGTGTCTTTTTTCAGCCTTCTAATCTATGTTATTATGTTCCATGTAAATCCTTTAGGATTTTGACATGTGGCAAATTGACCAATATTATTCCCCACAGTAGTTGTTGATGTGGCCATTTCAAAGAGATTGATCATATCCTGAAAAGCACATATATCTTGCAGTTTGGTGATGATAGCATCATTGTACTCACCCTATGTGATTCCTATTGTATGGGGAGTGAGACTCATTTGTAAAATCATTCTTCTTATATGTTAAATACATATTTTGGGCATCAAGTTTTACCTTTGTCAAAATGTTTATTACCACCTGTCCTGATTACTGTAATGATCTGCTTATAGACCTCTGTGTCTATGCTGTTGCAGCTCCAGTCTATCTTGCATGTATCTAGATTTGTTTTTCACAATAACATGTTACTAATGCTGCTGACATTTTCCATTCATGGTATTAACTCCCCATAGTCCTCAAAATTCACTTTTCAAAGTTCTAAAACCATCACTAAGGAATCATCCACCTATACTCCTTCTTTATGTCAAAATATCACCACAACCTTAGTTTGAGTTCTTTAAAAACTTGCTTTTGTATCTCTCCTACTATTTAGGAGGACCTTTTCTAAAGATAACAAGATGCTGCAACTTAAAATAGGTAGGATGCTTACTGGGGTTATACCATAGGATCTATTAAATTGGTTCTAGTGGTACTAGGGTCGGCCATGCCAGAAGCAAGAACGTAAAAGAGAATGTTTTTTTTTCTTTATAAAAATGCACATTTTCTTCCTTTGTAAAAATATTAAGATATTCTAAAAGACAAAGCACATGTTTATTTTAAACAAGACTATTCTGTATTTCTCATCAGGATACGGCTATGCGTTGTTGTGTTGCAGTTTTACAGCATGTGGTATCACTAACAAAGTATAGCCCCATTCATTTGAACTGCCAACCCTGACCCACTACATTTTGTCTAAAGTTGTGTTTTGCCTACACAAAGCATCTATCTACTTTTCTGCCAGGATCTGCTCCCTCACCATCAACTCTTTGTTGACTTCTGCAAAGAAACAAAAATGAGACCTTCTTCTATTCCCTGTAAGCCAAATTCAACCAATATCCAGCAGAAAAGCTCATTTTATATTGAGCACAAAACACTGATACAATTTGTTATTGATTTCTTTATGATGTGTAAAGCATAATTGTTGCATTCATTCATTGCCCCTTTTTACATCCGGGGAAATATATCAAATGGCAGTAACATAAAAAATGAACACAAAAGTAGTTTTGCTTCACTTATTATTCATTTTTTATCATCAGTTTTTCCCTAGCTGTGTCTGTTTTTTTTTCTTTTTTTTCTAAAGAAATATTGATACAGTACAAGAAGTTCCCCTCTGAATATTGTCATTGTTTACTGTTGTCATTGTTTTGAGGATTTGTGTTTGCTACTTTGATGTGTTTTCCATAACTTCACCTTTACTTTTGCAGGTCAGGAGCGGCAAACAATTTTCAATGATATCAAATAGAAAACTACTTTTGCTAAATACTGGCAAGTCAAAAAGTTACATTGAAATAATTGCCACAAAAGGTCAACGTCATGCTTAATGTCACCATTAAAACCTAAAGGGAAAGTCAAAATCTCATCGAACTTGTTAGTTTAATAGAACCATTTTATACAACAACTAGGGGAATTGGTCAAAAGAACATGAAGTAAGAACCCCTTTTCTTGTCCGTTTCCTTGTTTTCTAAATACCCACCTTTAATGTTTAAGTATAGGGGATTTCACATGAAAAAACATGCAGGTGCTGGGCTATAAAACCATTGTTATGGATTCCTTAATAAATTAATTTGCAAGAACAAAATCCATAAAATGTTAATAAAGTCTACTTAGATCAGAGTACTGATACACTGTATGTAGCAAGAACTAGCAAGTTTTGATTTCCCCTTTAAAAACATACATCTGTTTATTAACCATTCTCTTTCGAATGCAGTTTTATCCTAATTAATATGAATGGTAGCTGAACAGCTACTTTAAAAAAATAGATGCAGGATAATGTATATAAAAAGCCTTTTCTTAATAAAGAGAAAGAAATTAATAAATAAGGAACTTGTATGTTGAAAGTAAACTTTTAACAAATATCCCTTGATATAGAGTTAGCGTGAAAATATTGTTCTGCTAATAAACTTATGGGTTATTTTCCAAGAACTTCAATTAGTAATGTATTTTTATCATGTATAATTTGTTTCCTAGTTTGTAGAACTTCCTCCTCCACAATCATGGAGTAAATCTTACCTGCTGGGTACTAGTTACTTTGTACATTGTCAAAACAATTTGTGGAAAACAGTTAATATTTCCTTGTTATAATTAATTTATGTAGGTGTTGGAATAGCGATATGTTTTGCAAATTATTTCTGTATGCCTGAATTAAAAAATTTTCTTACTATTGGGTTTTCTTGTGTTTATTAATATTTCATGCCTTTGAAATTATATTTTGGCACATTTTATGAGCACCTTACTGTATATGGGTATGTCTTGTGGAAGGTGCAGCAGGATCCTTTGCAGTAATATTAGGCTACAGAGAAAAACACCTAATGGCAAGGAATTTAGATTGGGTTTGGTCTTGTTTGTGACGAGACACATCTAGGTCTTAGGGGGTAATTCAGCAAACTACGAACTTATCTCCCGATCCTTCGCATCAGCTCGCCAAGACTGTTACGCGCTCGCTGATGTCCTACACGTGGACATCAGTGAACACTTTAAAAGTATTCCAGTCTCAGCGAGGCGACTGGACTCACTGAAACTGGAATACCTTTATAGCGTTCGCTGATGTCCACGTGTAGGACATCAGCGAGCACATAACAGTCTCGGCGAGCTGATGCGAAGGATCGGGAGGTAAGTTCGCAGTTTGCTGAATTACCCCCTTAGTCATATGGGATAGATGATCAGGCCCAAAAGGATGTTTCATTTTTATTATCTTTGCACATTTTCTCAAGATTGTTTAAAATGTAGTTATTGAGCTAAGCTGTCTGAATTTAAAGAATATATAAATAATAAATAATTTATGATATAATAGTGATTCCATAGGTTACCATTGCCACAGGAGCATTAATTCCTAGAGACTTTCCCAACAGAACAAAATGTTTTGACAATATATTTCAGCTAATATGTTCAGATCATTATTGTTAGCTGAAACATACTGTGACCAAGAAAGATTGTAAATAAAAATCATTTCATTGAATGCAGTGATTGTGATTAGAAGCACTCTCTGTTTTAAATTATTTTATTCTCATAACATCCTTATGATTACAATGGAAGGAGATCGAAAAAAAAAACCTACTATATAACTGAAAAGAAAAAGCAACGTTTACCGGTTCGCCTTTGTTTCCTTTGTAGCCTTGAGTCCCAGAAATAGTTAATTGTTCACCCTGGGTAAATTAAAGGTAAAATATCTGCAGTTATGAATTTTTTTACTAGAATACAATGATCAACCAAAATAGCATTACAAAAGCATTAGTATCAGAACAGTAAAAAAAATAAAATAATATATATATATATATATATATGATATTCATAACTTATGCTGACAAACAATATAATAAATGCTAAAATTATTTAAAGAAATTATAGGTTGAACATTGATAGAAAAGTGTGTGTAAGCATGCTTTACTATGCAATATATCTATACATACTAGGCTTAGCTTAAATCAAAGTAATTTGTTGAAATGTAACATATGTTTTGGCATTGAGGGTGACAATGATATGTGTCAATCAAAGATTTTTACATACAAATTTGAATGCCACAGCCCTTGGAGAGCCATATCGTCACTATTGCTGAACCCAAGTATATTATTATGAATTAATTGTGCAGGATACAAATAAGTAAAACAGAACATAACAAATACAATTAATAATTGATAAAAACATACTATATATATATATATATATATATATATATATATATATATATATAT
>WMED01017134.1:0-13096 GCA_019650415.1 Pipa parva | reverse complement strand
ATTTACATTGTTACTATCACATTTGGGATTGAGCAGCACCCTTACAAGCAATTCTCATTTGATTGTTTAAATACCTTATCATATTTTCTTTGTTGTTTCTTTAGGATGCCCCTTTGATCCTACTACCCTGTTGAATAAAGCAGTTTCCAATATATCCTCCTTAATTCTGTTTGGACAGCGCTTTGAGTACAGCGACCCACAGCTCCAGAAATTGCTGTATACTTTACATGAGACTATACGGACAGTTAATGGATTTACTGCTCAAGTAACATTGTTTTTTGTTTAGTCTTTGTTTGTATACATCACTTTTCATTGCCTCGTCACTTAAATAATATTTCTGTCATTTCAGGTGGTGAACCTTTTTCCTTGGCTGCCAAAAATTCCTGGACCACATCAGAAACTGTTTCAGTTCCAAAATACATTTTATAACCACATTAATGAAATAATAAAGACACGTAGGGAGACGTGGGATCCAGCTGTGACACGTGACTTTATTGATGCTTATTTTGAGGAGATAGAAAAGGTACTGGGTGTTCACTGAATATTTAAATGTAGGGCATATTATTTCACCTATATGACATAGAATGAAATAATGAGCCACAATATATTTATCAGTTGCTCTTAGTAATGTAAATATCAGGGACCTATAGTATAAGTTACACATGTATGGCCCATTATAAAATATACAAGATCTAAATCTCTCTTAAAGAGGAAATGTGAGTATATACAAAGTTGTATTAGATGTTATAGTTGGTGTTAAATTAATGATTTTTACTTAGCCCTTATTGACTAAAGGGTAAATAGTCGCATATAGCTCTAAATTTGCCATTTCCCTATGTTCGCTTATTGAGCAAATTCTGCAAATTATCTGACTCCCCCCCCTCACACCCCCCCCCCTTCTATAATGCCAGGGGTTAGGGAGGAACAGATCATGCCACACAGGGCAACCAGTTATTATGTCATCTGGTGGGGGGGTCCCTTAACTCATAGGACGGTACCATCAGGCAATTCACCATTTGGGGGGAGGGGGCACTATATAAAACAGGGCTCACCTCTACCCAAGACGCCATATTGTGAAGAGTTGCCAGAAAGAAAAGGTTTCCACCTTCCCTCCCTTGTTTGGATTTCTTTTTATTGTTTAAAAAAGAAGGAAAGAAATAATAACATGTAGCAGTCAGATGCTTGTTGTAAAAAGGGTTTTTGACACTGACATTGCAAGGATTATTACATATGGTGAGTGATGACTAATCTGGGTGGCTGCCGGCAGCTTACAGCTTTGGTTTTCTGCCCAGATAGTCGGAGACTCCTGGTTAATGAGTATTTGTAGTGTGCCAGCTGCTTTGCAACTGCCAGCAATATATGTTTTTTGCATTTGGAAATTCTAATAAAGCTGTGGCCAACTTTTCCACCAATGCCGTTGTAAGCGTTTGTTATTCACATCTATTAGACTAAATCAGCAAAGGTATCTAAAGGTCTGCCTGTTAGTCTGGCATGTGGTGAATATGTGACCAATTCAAGCGACTACAGGTCCTGACCTTACTGTGAAATGTGTGTGCACATGTACTTCTACTATTGGCTAAGCAACAGAGTGTGTTGAAGGAGTGAATGCGACTAGATATGCCGCTCTGAATTCACCCATTTTATTTAGCCAATCCAGAGTGGCGAATTAGGGGGCTGATGATAGGGTTCTGCATTCTATTTCTAAACAACTGATTACACCACACAGCGCACCCTACAGAGATCGCCACTGTCCACTTGCCCGACAAGATTATTCACCACTTAGTCAATAATGAGAAGTGAATTTGTGACTGTTTTGGCGTTGCTACCTGAATTGTAGTGAAATGAATTCGACTCATGAATTCACCCAATCAACCCCACATTGTCACTGCATGTTAATCAGTAGTTTAATATAACCCAGTGTTTTTCAACCTTTTTTCTAATGTAGTGTATCTCCATAAAGATGAAGCACTAGAAAACAATCAGCACTTGCCATCGGTCCATATCACTGACTTGAGTTTAAGAAAAAGTTGAGCCTCTCTCTCTCTAAATCTGACAAATATTTAACAAACCGTCTTACAGGCTGGAGGAGCCAATAGAATTGAAGAAATATTTTAACTTTTTGGGTGCTGGGAAAAACAGGACAAGAAATATAACTAGAACCCAAATGATTGTTATAGTCTTTGCTTGTACACTTTTTGCAGTATGCTGAGCATCTGCACACTGCGTGCGGGTAGGCAGGTTAGCCAGGATACAGTCCCGATTGCTGACGTCGGTATTGTCTGACAGTGATCAGGACCGTATCATGGCTAACCTGCCTACTCGCATGCAGTATGTAGTGTATGACGCGGAACCCCTGGCTTGTCCTTGCGGAATCCTGGTTGAAAATCACTGGTCTAACCACTATTGATACAACTGCTCGTGAGGAAAACCAGTCCATTTTCTGGAGTAAAACTGTCCCACACATGTAGAGCAGATAAATTGCACAGAATTCAGGATTGGAAAATTAGAAACTACAGTAGTTTATCTCTTCACATTAAAACCTGTGCAGCAGGTACAAACATAGACAGAGTGCATTCTAACATGTTTCCAGGAGAGGGCGCTTAATCATAGACACTTTATATATCACTTCCCTATTTGAAGAGATGAGAGAAGAAAGGAAAGGGAGAGACAAGGGGGAGTGGGACAAACTACTTAGTGCATCTAGATGGGAGGTTTTCACTTCAGTTGCAATATATGAGGACCTACATTTTTTCCTAGTGTCAACCCATGAATAATTACCCCATCCTACAAGTAATGTTGTGAACTCCACACACCATTGTTTCTGTCATAAAATCCACCCATATTGAATCTTACCATTTTTTTTAAGATGGAGAATCTATGTCTCCAAGTGAACTGAGACAAAAAATGCTCAGTTTATCTTCCTTGCAAACAACATTGTAACTCTTAACTTTGCAGAGCATTGTGGGAAATGAGACTGTAGGGCTATTTAACTTACAAATGGGAAAATGGAAGCTGCCATAATGTTTATCTCTTTTAATTCTAGACCCCCATAGAACAGTATCCCTTATGGTCGTTTCCAGTTATTGCTTTAACTATGGTGAATGTTTTAGTAAAGTTAACTGTATGGCTGCTGTATCTTAAAGGCAAAATTCACAATGCAACTGCAGAAGTATATTTACATACAGTATGTATTGGCAATAACTTGTTAAAATGCATGTATCAAATGGTGCACATTGTAAATAACCACCAAATGCTCCCATCCTCCCTTCTCTACCTTATGTTGCCATAAAGCGGAAAGAAATGAAGTATGTGTATGAAAATATCGCTTTCTGTTGATACTTTCTCCTCAGGTTAAAGATAATGCCCAGAGCAGTTTTAATGAGCATAATCTGGGCTATTTAACTGCTGATCTCTTTCTTGCTGGGATAGAAACCACATCAACCACCTTAAGATGGTCAATCCTGATGATGATTCTTAACCCAGAAATACAGAGTAAGTATTGTCCGAGTCTAACTCTATTCTTGATTTAATACTTGATTTTTGGAAAATGATTATTGCCAGGTTGGCACCAGTAGAGGAGTGAGGAGATGGAGGTAGCAGGTTAGGATTATAACAACTGTGTGCGGGTAAGTGGTAGAACCTAAGGTACAAAGTCTAAGGCACACCCGGTTTTCTCCTAGAGCCCCCACAAGGAGGTTGGTGTTTAGCTATGGTGTTATGCCCAGATTGTGGCCCCTAGGACTGCTGTGCATAGGTGGACTAGAGGAATTCAGATACAGAGTAGAATGGTCAGGATACTTAGCAGTGGTCAGGACAGGCGGCAAAGGTTCGAAGTCAGAAAACAAGGCTCAAGGGTGAAATTTATTAGACTCTGAAAAGCCGTTTGCGCTTTTCCGAGTTTAATAACTCGGGAGAATGATTTGAAGTTTCTCCCGGTAAGTATTGTGAGATTTGACTAGTGTGATACTTGCCGTGACAAACTTTTTAAATTAAATATATCCATTCAAAGGTAGCTATATTGTAATATCGATCTTCCTTTTTTCTGCTTCCAGTGCTGCAATCCCTTTCCCTTCCTGCTTCCTCTTCAACATCATTGATGGATCATGCACAGAAGCGGGATTCTAACCTAAGACTTCGTCAGCCCATGCTCACATCAGTGATGTTGAAGAGGAAACATAAACTATATGCATACAAATTATGTTATGCTGTGTTATCCATGCCAGTAAATAAACTAGTTTATGTGCTTCTTTAAACAGATGTAGCCAGATGAACATACATACATTTTAGGAATCTCAGTGATCTACTATTTGTATTAAGGACTCCATCTGGGGACATCTATTTATGTAGTAGGTCTTGTAAATAAATACACCAAAACCACAGCCCTACAACATACCTCAAATAGAGCCATAAATTTGAAGGTTTCCATCACATAGGAAAATACCAAGATATGTGACTTTTCAAAATCAAGAAAGTTGTGGGTTTTCCATCTGCAACAGTATTACCTGTGTTATGTTAGCCATAATGTGATGACAGGCTCATAACAAAAGCCACACTTTATTATAAAATTGCACATTATTACATCCATTTAGTTTTTTAATTTGTAATGTAGGTAAGGTTTATGCAGAAATCAATGAAGTGATTGGCCAAAATAGAACACCAACTATGGAAGATCAGTGGAATATGCCCTTCACCAACGCTGTGATCAATGAAACCCTACGATATGGAAACATTTCGCCAATATCTGAACCTCACATGGCCTATAGAAATACCAACATTAAAGGCTTTGACATCCCCAGAGTAAGTATGCCCAACTTTTAGCATATATTAAATATTTCTGTTGCACATTTGCTATAGGAAGTTGCATTTTATCTTCCTTTAATACTATTCTCTCTTTAGAATACAGTAATCCTCACTAACCTAACATCCGTTCTAAAGGACGAGACCATCTGGGAGAGACCACATGAGTTCTATCCAGAGCATTTTCTGAATTTAGAAGGAAAGCTTGTAAAAAGAGAAGAGTTTATTCCATTTTCTGCTGGTAAATGCACACTGGATTAACTAACTATTTACAATTACTAATAGTGCCCCACACAAGAGTTAAGGTATGGTAAATTCAGTTTTGTTTCCTCCTCTAAAGTACTGTGCAGTAGATATGGTCTACATAGCTTGGATGAACATGGATACTTATGGTCTTTTATAGTTAGTAAAGGGTTTTTGTCATGTCTGCAGAAAACAAGGCTATGACCTTTGAAGTTCCATGGATCACAGTTGAATTCCCAATGGGCATGCTCAAGGGGCATTATGCTAGAAAGTATTTAGTGTCCCTAGGTTGTCGAGATCTTGGATCTTAATAGTCAGTCTGAGAATTTGTCTCTCAAAGTGAATTCTCATCACTTTGGTTTCTATGTTCTGATTCTCTACTCCTTATTCACTAAACAGAGTATTCCCATAGCAAATACATGACAGCATCAGTAGCCGTCTCTTGTGTAGAATGGTGTAGTCAGTTGAACAGAAGGTGCCATGCCCTAATCACCTCTTTGATCTGGCAAAAAAAACCCAAAAAACTGGCAAACATGATAAAATATGCCTGGTTGAATTTGCTACTATAACAGACTCCAATGCTTGATGAATAGGCCAATCACCTGTGCACACACATGTAAAGTGGTTCAATATGCTCCATAAGCAAAGATGTTTGTAAGCAGAGGAGTGTGTGAAAGGAGTGAATGCAACTAGGTGAACTGCTCCAAATTCACCCATTTGACTTCGCCAGTTCAGACTGGCTAATTAGAGGGTTGATGGCAGGACCCCACATTCTACTTCTTTCCGACCGACTATGCCACACATCACATCCGACAGTGTTCTCCCCTGTCCGCTTGTCCAACAAGACTAGCAGCTGCTTCGGCAATAATGAGAAGTGAATCCGCAACTATTTTGTCGATGCGACTCAAATTGTAGTGAGTTGAATTCATCCTTTAATCAATGAGGCCCATTATGTTTGCTAATGCCTTAAGCTAAACTATGAAGCACTAACCATGGGGAAAATTGAACAATTTTATTAGTCCTGCATTTTCTTGGTTCAGTGGAGTACTGTGAATACTGTAGGAAGCAGTGAACAAAGGTTGGACACACAGTTGGAGGTTATTCACTAAGGTGCAAATTCGACTGTCGAATTCGCAAACAGCAGATTCCCATAGTAAATCCCATCCTGATACCTTTCAAATCTTTCCTTACATATTGAGAAAAATAATGAAACACTCTTGGAGCCTCATTTCCTTTTCTTGAACTTGGGCACAGTGACAACAACACAAGTATGACTTTAATCAAATTGGCTAGTTTCCAGATTACCTGGGTGCCATAGAATACAATTCCCCTCTCACTACATGCACATATGGAAGAGCAGTATCGCAATAGAAAGCACATGCACTCTCTCAATCTCCAAGTGGTATGTGTTTGCCACGACTGGATTATGAGCATGTGGTATGTCTTGCCAAGGAATTGCCACAACTCCCATACCCTGCACCAGGTTTGACGCCTTAATGCAGGCTTTTGGCTAAGTCTATTTTTTCACTATTACTATTTATGTCACTTGATTTTAAAAGGAATGTATAACTGTTCTTATGTTGTTCAAGGTGTCACTGCACCTATTTGACAAACTTCCACTTTAATTAGGGTGAAATTTATTAAACCGCTCTCTAAGATCTAGTTTTTTTTTTATCTCGATTTTTCGATGGAAAGGTAACCATACTACTAATGGCTACATTTCCATAGAAAAATCAAGAACGAAAAAGTAGATCTTGAAAACTCAAAAAAATCTCACAAGAACAAATGCAAGATTTTACTCGGTAAACTACTACTGGTATATCATCTTATTTTTAAATAATAACTTTGTATCTACATTACAACAATATTAACTGCAGTCTCTTATTTGCCTCTGTAGATTTCATTACTCCACCTTTCTGAGCTATTGATGTTTTGTCCATCCAGCAAAATACAATTCTTTTTTAATATAACAATAAAAAAAAAAAAGTAATACAAATCAAAACTATTACATCTGGTAACAAAATAAAAAATGAGGGCATTGATAGGTAGCAAAACTTTCTCCACAATGACAAAGTTGCAAGTAAGTCTTGAGGTCACTACTGCATTAGTGGTTGTAGTACTGGAGGAGAAGGCACAGGATGCAGCATAATAGTCCCTTCAAAGACAAAGCTCCAAGTAGGTCAAAGGGTCATAATTGTATTGCTAGTTGTGGTGGAGGAAATGGCAAAGGAGGAATCTTAACTGCCCATATAAAGAAAAAGTTCCAGGTAGTCCATGGAGCTTGTAATGCATTGGTAATTGCAGTGGTGGAGAAGGAAGAGGTACAGATGGTTGAAACATAATAGTCCATACAAAGACAAAGTTCCAAGTAGGTCATGGGTCAAGTACTGCATTACTGTATAGTGTTTGCAGTGGTGGAAGCACAGATGGTAGCATACTTGTCTCTTTCAAAACAAATGTCCAGTTAAGCCATGTGGCCAGTACAGCATGGATGGTTGCAATTGTAGTGGAAGAGGCACAGTTGTTTAAGACATAATAGTCCAGAGGTGACGAACCTTTTTGGCACAGAGTGCTGAAATGGTGATGTCACTCAGAAGCACCATCCAAGTGTCAGTGCTGAGTGACGTAAGTGCACCTGCATGGGAGGAGGAGCACTCCCCAGCGAGGAGGATGAAGAAGGAAGATCAGTTGGTTGAGACATAATAGTCCATACAAAGTTCCAAGTAGGCCAGTACTGACTTGGTGTAGGAGGAAAAGAGGATGCTGGACAAGGCATAATAGTCCATTAGGCCATGGAACCAGTACTGCATTAATGGTTGCAGTGACAGAGAACAAGGAACAATTGGTTAAGACAAAATAGTCCATGCAGAGACAAAGATACAAGTAGGCCATGGGGCCAATGATGCTTTGGTTTTTGCAGTGGTGGAAAAGGAGGAGGCAGCAGCATTAGAGACCTTATGGTCCATACAAGGAGAAAGTTCTACATAAGCTGTAGTTCAATGCTGTTTTGCTCATTCCAGACAAATGTAGCCTGGGATAAGAACCCACACAGCTACAAGGGAAAATTCAAGAAAGCCTTTGTCTTTTAGTATTGGCTTCAACATATCTAAGTCCATATACACCAAACCAGGAATTAGGAGAATCCTTAACATAGGTGCCCTGATCAAGACAAGGTGAGTATCACTCAATAGCTTTTTGCTGTGTGTAAAACATTTAGTGCCATTTACTTTTCCACCTCACTCCCACATTATTGTGCTTGTCCAGTCCCACATGATTTTGACACATGCTTGATGTCTCCTTCCAGGCCAGATTACCAGTCTGAAGATAGTTGATTTAGTGACATCAAAGTCTGTGTAAAATATCCAAAGGCAAAAACAATCTCTCCATGCCAGGTGTGGACCAGATGATGGATGGACCTGGGCATTTATATTTTCCCACACTACACCCAAATTAGCATGGAGACCTGGTGCAGCACCTATTAGCAGCAGGAGCTGCTCTGCCATGTTGTGGGAGGTACAAACCATCATCTCTGTACATGCCAGTAACCTGGCCTCCAGGTTACTTTCTTCCTTCTGTTACTGGCTGCCACAACCAAGAGCAGGAGGAAATGCCATCCATTTCCAGGAGGTTCCAGGTGTCTGAGGAGCGGCTGCTGTGGTTCACATCCCTGGAACCTTCTAGATATCTTGCACCAGTCATATTAGCTCCAGGGACAGAGACCCCACCTGCTCAGACAGATGTTCCTCCTCTGAAAAACAAACAAAAGGCAGGGTAAATGAATGATACAATTTGCCATACATCTTTTCACAAGCTGACAGAGTAACCTCTATATGGCAAGCTCAGGCTGACATAATACAACAGGCATGCAGGTGAGTTGATTTATGAAGAAGAATGAATATTTATGCCTATGCAGCTATATCTGAATGCCAGACAAATTACATATTAGTGTTGGCAAAACATTGTTGACATTGACCCATTAGTGTATTTGTATTTATTCTGCAATAAAAAGAGTTTCTTAGGCAGTTCCCAGATAGGCAACCCTCAGTTTTGGATAAGTAGGTTACACAGCTGGGGCCAACAAACACATGAATACAGGTGTTGACTAAATACCTAGATGAGGGTCATCAGATTAATGGATGTTCAGAGGCCTTTCTGACATAGTAACTGTATGCATTTATGTGATGAGTCAGTATGCTAATTCATTACCCAAAGATATTGTATGTGGTATTTTATGAGACTGACCAACACACTTCCACTACTTAATAGGAAGCTACTTCTTCAAACTAAATGTGTAGTCACTACAAGGCAGCATGCCAATTTATTTCTGTTGTACAACTATGCTATGTGGCTCATCACTCCTCACTCTCCACCCATTTAACAACACGTGCTTACATATTTAACATACATTCACACATATATATATATATATTTTTTTTTTTTTTTTGTGCAAAATACTATTAGCCATTTCTTGTTTCACCATAACCAAATCATCCTCCTGTATGATCAAAGATTGTCTGAGAGACTGTTATTTACCAAAAACAGAATATGGATGAAGAGAACGAGAAATGTTCTGGAAAGAGCGCATATATACATAGTGCAACCTGTATTGTAATTAATAAAACTAAAAAAGACCAAACGTGCCAATATAACGTTGATGAACGTTCATCAATACCTGAATTTAAGCTCTTGAGAAAGCCACAAGGTCGGCGAAACGCGTTGAGCGAGTAAGGGAGGAGACAACACAATACTGATATACAGGTACTCGGTACATTTATGACCAGAGATGACTGCAAAATTCTGCTGTTAAATCATAGTGTCTTTATGAGGGAGAATACCTGTGACCATTGAAGTTGTTTTCCACTTTGGAGGTGTACATGCTTTTAATCAAGAGAGTACCACGTGAGTGCATCTCTTACCCATTTTTAGTCTTTGTACAATAAAAAAAACGTTACTACTCTATATGGAGTTTTTCTCTTTCTTCCTATACATTGGATCACTGCGAGTTGCTGTTCTCCTGTTGAAGCTGTCTGAGTGACATTGTGATATACTGGAATTTATACAACGCTTGTTTTATTCTACCATCTGGTGAGAGTCCATACAAATTAGACCACGTGGTGTTTATATATACTTTTTTCACCATACACACCCTTTATATTGGCACGTTTGGGCTTTTTTAGTTTTATTAATTACAATACAGGTTGCACTATGTATGTTTGCGCTTTTTCCAGAACATTTCTCGTTCTCTTCATCCATGTTTGATTGGAGTCTGAAACTACTCCGGAAAAGAAAAAGCTGCAAGTTACTACACAATTGAAATTTCATCCACACATATCAGTGACTTTTCATTATATATTTTTTTTTGCACTTATATGTCATTTTTCATTGTTTTAGTGCCATCTAGTGTTTGTTCTTTATAACCTTTGTTCAAAAACAGAATATGCCAGACTAGAAAATGTTGATAAACTGGGAGTGGATGGGAATAGGCCAACCACATAGGTCACAGGATCTACACCTCTCCTTTCCCACTGCTTCTCAAGAACCAGAATCTTTTTATCCTAACCCAGGTTCCACTGGGTTTCTTGAATTGCTCAAGAAACCCAATTTTCTGAACCTTATCCAGGATATCATCCACCACCATTGAAAAGGGAAGGGATTTTTCTTCAATAGAAAAATGACATTGTGCATTCATGTGAAATACCACACTAGTACACTTACTGAAAATAACATGCTCAACTCTAAACCCTTATGGCTACATTTTGAATTCACCTGTCAATTTCACTTCAATACAATCTGAGTTGCATCTCCAAAATAAATGCAAATTCACTTCTCATTATTGCCTAAGTGGGAAATAAACTTTTGGAACAAGCGGATAGGAGTGATCGCAGTCAGATGCATTGTGTGGTGTAGTCAATCAGATAGAAGTAGAGTGCTGAACCCTTCCATCAGCCCCCCAAATAGCCACTCTGATAAAGTCAAATGGGTGAATTTGAAGCAGTATACCTAGTCATATTCGTTCCTTCTATACATTCCACTGCTTAGTAATTAGTAAAAGTCAGTAGATTATTAAGTCATTAAGGGGAATTCCTAATGGCAATAACACCCTTTTGTAAAGGCAGGGCAGTGAAGCAAAAAGTGGTCGTAGTCACCACTTCATCTCAGCACTCCTCTCAAAGACACTTTCAGTTATCCTCTTTACAGCACTTTAGATTCCCCCCCCCTCCCCCTTCCACTTTGGTGGAAGAAGTGCCAGACAATATCTCAAAACATCAATTGGATTCTCAAGGAATTTAACAAAATCTGTTCTTCTCTCAACATATCTCTGGGTAATCCTTTAAGACCAGTGATGGCATATGTAATTAAAGGGCACATTTGCATATGTAAATAAAAGGCACATTTAATTGTTTTGAGGAAAAATAAATGGGTTTTAACTATAACAAATATTTGACTCTAACTTTTTTCCCTAACAGGGAAACGTGTGTGCATGGGGGAACCATTGTCAAGAATGAATCTTTTTCTCTTCTTTACAACTCTGCTTCAACATTTTGCTTTTCAAGTTCCAAGTGACCAACCCCGGCCTCGAGATGATCCCGTGTACACATATACTTATGTCCCTCATCCTTTCCAAGTCTGCGCTACTGTGCGCTAATCCCCCAAAATATTTTACTCCTCCCTGAAAACAATGTTTTATGCTAAACTAAACACAGGGAGGCTTGCATTTAGAATGCCAGCCAGAGCCTATAATTGTACTGAATTTTAATAGTTCTGTATTAGGATGTCTTTGTTAGATGCCTTTGATTTGAATTTGGGATGAGTATTAGAGTAGAGCGGGGATGGGGGAGGGGGGGAATGGGGGGGGGGGGGGGGGGGGGGGGGGGGGGGGGGGGGGGGGGGGGGGGGGGGGGGGGGGGGGTAGATACAGTTATTGGAACTTAGAGGCATCCCAGGATTGTTTGTAGTGGATACAAGATCCAATATAGGTTTAGCGCCTAAGTGAAACTTTTAAGATTAAATTAGGATACTCTAATAATAAACCAAAGTATCAATAAACCATGTGTGATAAAAAAATCAATTCAGATAAAATTGCAAATAACTAAATGAGTTAATAAACATTTAGTCCAATGAATAGATTTATAGTCCAAAGTTATTGATCAATGTGTGACTGTAAAGAATAAAGTCATCCGTAACCTGTAAATTAACAAATGTACAGTTCCTCCTGCGTGCAATCCTCCAAGGCAAATCTGCCCGAATTTGCCTCAGTATGTAGAAATAGACGAAGATCGTGTAGGAACGAAAATGAGATACGCTGGAGAACAAAGGAAATACCCTAGCGTAATATTGTTTGGTTTGTAACAGTAAATTGGTGATGGACACACAGTGGTGTACTATTGATTGTGTTATGTATTATTCAAATAACACTGTGCTGGGAAATGTGAGGCAATTCATTAGGATTGTAATCACACCAATTACAGTGGACAACACAAGTAAACACAAAAAACACAAGGACAACACAAGTAAACACAAAATGCAATTTGTAAATGAAGGTGTTTATTATTAAAGGAGAAAAAAAATCCAAACCATCATGGCCCTGTGTGAAAAAGTGATTGCCCCCTAAACCTAATAACTGGTTGGGCCACCCTTAGCAGCAACAACTGCAACCAAGCTATCTGGAAATGTAGGATGCTGCGAACAACATTGGATGGGATGCGCTGGAGGGAGAGGGAGAAATTTTTTTCTCCTCTAGTGAGTTCTCCCTCTCCCTCCAGCGCATCCCATCCAAGGTTGTTCGCAGCATCCTACATTTCCAGATATCTTCATTTGAGACGACAGGACAGGTTTGTCTCCTTGGGATTGCAAGCAGGAGGAACCCCTTATATTGAAAGTCCTTTAGCCTGGACTCATTTCAAGAGACTTTTCAATTTTTAAGATTGAAAATTGATTGGGACTGGTTGGTCGTAAGAAACCGCTACTTATTTTAATCCTTCTTTTTGATTTGTTTAATTGGTTTGAACCTGTAAGGGCGCTGTATGTGAAGTCCTGAATATCATTCAGAACAATC
>WMED01017132.1:0-12218 GCA_019650415.1 Pipa parva | reverse complement strand
CCCCCCCCCCCCCCCCCCCGTCAGCTTCAATCAATTCCTAGCAGTATTTATGACACCTGATTGCTTTATGCTCCAATAATCTGTTTATGTGAGTGTTTTGTTTTGTTTTTTTACCTGTTTCTCAATCTCATACCTTTTATATTACGGAAAATTGCTTTTAAACCATGAGTTTATCTGAAACAAGGAATTCTACCACCAAACCCCCTTATGACAAGTATATTTACGAGTGCTTTCAATAGTCCATTATCTCAGTAGAATACCTTCTTGCCTGTACTTAATATTGTTTGTAACTTGATGAAGGGAGAATAAACCTCTTGAAAGCTCATTTATTTAAAAAGACTTAGTCCAAATTAAAAAAAAAAAAAAAGAAAAAGGCATCACCAAATACAGCAATACTAATTTTTTGCATCTGTGGACTAACACGACCTCTCTATCCTAACTTATATATATCCGGTTGATGATGTAGGGAGAGTGAACCCTCCAAAAGCTTGCATTTAAAAAGACTGTTAGTCCAATAAAAAAAAGGTATCACCAAATACTGCAATACTAATATATATAAAATCAGTAATGTATATGTGTTAAGGCACAGCTATAACACATGAAACTGGGATGTTAAACTTTGACACTGCAGTTTTTTTGTTTGTTTGTTTGTTTTTTTGTCGACTACATGATAAGAAGGCATTGAAGATTTTCAACCAATTTGAGTCACTTTACAGCCTTTGCTAGAGATTATTCAATTTGTCAACTGTGTATATATATTATTGCTAGTGGGCAGCATGCTATATTGTCTGGGCTGAAGACTAAAACTCAGCCGTGTAAATGGGCACACATCAAAATAAATTGTTAGTAGATAGACCATATTCCTTTACATATTCTCAATCCCTCTGCCAATTTTTTCCTGGGACGCTACCAAAAACCACTTTCTGTGCTCAGGTAAATATGTCTAGCAGGCCTCCTACAGCCTATTCTCTGTTGTCCTGTTAATGTCTTTATAACTCTGGTGCCCCTCATATGGCCCCAGGTTATGAGTCTGAGACCCCTTATGTATATATGTCTCAATAAGACCATCATTAATAACTTCAAATATTTTTCTTTATCTTCCAGCCATCTCAGTTTGAGCAATGTGTTTATCAGTCTTTGCAATCACTAAAAGGAGTTCTGGAATGCAAGCCAGGAGAAACAAGTGTAAGTAAAGGTTGTCTTTATTCACATCATTGCTGCTGCTCCTACTAATAATAATAATTTTAATTGCAGTCAAGGACTGGCTCATTGTTTGTCAGCCAACATTCAGAAATATAAAATTTTAATGTTATGAGCTGAATAATAAAATGTTTAGGTAAAAAAATGACCCTGTAAGAAGTGTAATATGAAGTTAGTTATTTACAAAGGTGATGCAAGAATAAGGCTCATCTTATTGATGTTTTGTTTTATTGCCTTTTCTTTCCCATTGCACAGTTTGCAAAAAGTGATTGAAAGTATTGTAAAATGTTTTATTTATCACTGGTCTTTCTCTGAATTGCTGATGATTTTTTTTTTTATTTGTACCCATCTTGTTTGCCTTGCCTTTCTGGAAATGCTCTATGAAATAGCTTTCAAAGAGAAATGTCTTGAATATTACAAAACATTATGTAAATAATCAACATGTGCAAGACCTTTCAATATTGTTAAACATGCTGCTTCAATGATGACAGATGTCTAAGGTCCTGTATTGCAAAAAAATTAAAATGTGCCATGTACACGTAATTTGCAGTCCAAAGGTTCCGAAAGATTTCTGCATTTTTTTTTTTTAGTTTAAAATGACATTTATTCTTACTCTGTCAAACTTTCAGGCCACTTATGAATGTGTTACTAAAACCAGTAGTACTTTGGGGATGTCTTTGTTACATGTTGCAGAAGGCCACCACTGAAAGAACTATAAAAATTTTAGAACTAGGAGAAGGAAATTACAAACTACTTTAGTGGCATTTGTATTTGTAGAGCACCCAGTGTGTGAGCTTTGAGCAGTAGAAACTGATCAAATATATGTATAGCATAAAGAGATATGGTCAAGTCATCTTCAAGTGAAGCTTATTGGGAATGATACACTTTAGGAATAGTTCCCTAGGAGATGCAGTGGTAGTGATTTAGTTTAAACATAATGGGACTGGGTTTGTTTGTTGTGTCTTGGAGGGTGCTAATGTTAATTAGAGTGTTAATCATAAGTATTACTCTTGTTTGAATTTATCCCAATGACCAAAATATTGGTTTAAGTAAGTACTGCACATCTAGTGTGCTGTGAAGTGCATCTTTATACCCTTTAGTTACCATGTATACTTGAATTCTATTCACAGTTGTTGTCTTAGCAAATACAGTGACTGGTATTGACTGTTTGTTTAATATCTCTCAATACAGATTTTCCAACACCAGAAAATACAGGATGATGTGTGTTACCTATGCATTCATATTATTCAGGTATGCTACCAGTTATTTGTTTTGGTGTGCTTTATTATGCAAATATAGTGGGGGTTTTTTGCTTTTTTAAATCGTTAACTTTTACTAGTGAATTTATCAACAAGGCAATTCTGTCTTAAGGTGTAGTAATGCTTATCAACCAATCAGAGTGTTGCTTGGATATTTCATCCCCATGTAAATGATAATTGCTTGCTGGTGGCTGTTGTTTACTTGACCTAAGTAATTTTTGACTTAGTTGTTGAATTCCCCAATGGTATCCTGATAGCTTGAAGTAAATTTTTTCTAAGCCTGTAATCTCTTATTTACTTTTATTGATTTTTTTTTTTTTTATCGTCACGGTGATTTATCTTTACATTTCTATTCACAAACCATATTTAATTGTGCTTGTATTTTTCTTCTGTATTTAAAATATTAGGTTTTCATAGCCAGTCTAGAATACTTAAGTGCAAAACCTGACAGTGATATGGAAACCTCACAGTAAGTATTCTTTATTCCATTATTGCTGAATTAGAGAAAAATGCATGTCATATTTAGAACTTATTTCAGAATAGCAACATATTTCTATGTTTATCTGTATGAACTATGATTCTGTCTTTCTATTCCTATTTAAGGGATACATTTTAAAATGTATATAATTTACCAATTTTTGCATATTCATAGGTCTTCTAAAGCATTGTGTTGATAAGCTCACCAAGCTGCACTGATATTTGTTTATAGCACTGTAGTCTGAGTTTGGCTATGGGGTTATAATTTTTGTTTTTAAAATGGTTACAGACACAAAGTGGGATAAACTGCTGTGTTGTCAAGGCATCAGCTTGCCTAATTCCACCACAGAAAGATCTATATTTTCTTCAGATGTAACATGCTAATCTATTTTATTAAGTATTATACATAGGTTTAAGCTTGTATAGTTAGAATTATTTCAACTTTTTATTTTTTCTTCACAAAACTCATGCTTCCAGATTCTTTGCAGCATAGGGACATTTTTATCAAACCTCAATAACTGTTTATAGTCATTGTTGCTGTTTCTGCAGTACATTACACAAAGAGCAAGCCATCAAAAATGATACTGTTCAACATTTTAATGGAAAAAATGCAGATATATTCTTTTCAGATTTTGACCCCTTCCCCACTATAATGTTATAACTGAAGCTGAAAAACACTTGAGTAATCAAATTTGTTTTTCCCTATCGATTAATTGTGTGTCCTCCCCACTTGGGGGGGAATTCACCATAGTGCGAAGTGAGGTCCGGATCCTTCGGCTCACCTCGCACAGACTGTTATGCGCTTGCTGATGTCCTGCACACGGACATCAGCAAACGCTTTAAAGGGATTCCAGTTTCAGCGAGGCGACTCTTTTGGTCTCGCCGAGACTGGAATCCCTTTAAAGTGTTTGCTGATGTCCACATGCAGGACATCAGTGAGCGCATAACAGTCTGTGTGAAGTGAGCTGAAGGATCCGGACCTCACTTCGCACTATGGGGAATTCCCCCCTTGGTGCTTGAATGCTAAGTTTCAGTTAGTGTTCATACATTTCAGTCATTGTTTATTTTCATTCTTCCATTTTTTAACATTCAAGCTATGTAAAATGGTGGGTAACCCCAGATTTCCAGAATTGATGGGCTGCTGGCAGGGTGAGTGAAAATGTGTAGCATCTGAAAAATCAGGAATAAACAATAGTCAGTATTAAGTCAAAATGTCTGTGTAGATCACTTTACATATGTTAATACATAGTCAACATATTCTCATTGACGAATTTACCAACACCTTGCCTGTCTTTATAAAAAAAATTGTGCTGAGATTCTAAGAAGGAGTTACAGAAATTCATATAAATGTTTTTCTTTACAGTTCAGTTTTTATGATTTTATGCAACTACAGTAGCTGGAAATGCATAGTATGATAGTATGTGTGGTATATCTGTGTGTGTGTTTATATATAGAAATATGTTTATGTATATACTGTGGATGTGCAAGTAAATATGTGCATGTGAATACATATGTGGATTAAGGTGTGATGGAATATAAGATGACTAATTCTGTAATACAGTGGTCCCCAACCTTTGCTGGGTCTGGGACCAAGCATGTTGCTGGCCACATGATCTACCAACACCATGTGGCCCCGTATTTATGGTCTCACGGACCAATGGTTGGCGTCCCCTACTGTAAAATAATTCACGAGTGTGATATCTGTAGGTGTATGAATGTAGAAGTGGATGCAAGTTTGTAATTATGAGACTGTGTGTGGTAGGGTCTTTATAAGAAAGTACAAAAGAGAATTCCTCTGTGTACATAAAGTGATTGCATTTCTGTAACAGAGAGTGTCACTGTATTTGAAGTGTCAATGACTATTTCAAAGTGTAGGTAGTGGTTTTTAAGTAAATTAATGTGTTTCATTGAGAATGCCTATACTTGGTGAATGTTGGAGCATGTGCATGTGCTACTCAGTATAAATGTGCCTGAGTGAGCCTGTTTGAATAGGTTTGGGAGTGATTTTCTAAATGTTACTGTGATTGTGAGGTTGGGAATATAATTGTGTTCGGGGGAGGTGAGCTCCATGCGAGCGAGCGCTCCTTCAGTACAGGCCACGGATCCGGCCTAAAATGGTCATATCAGGTGCGCGGCCTTTACTGGAGGCAGGTTTGGTGATGGCTCGCCTGCCTGCCTCTTTGGCACGCATGCCATAGGTTCGCCATCCCTGGTCTAGATCTTGTGTATGCATAAATGTGATTGTGTGAGATGGTATTCTAACCTCATTAGGAGTAAACACATATGTAAGACTAACTTCAAATGAGTTTAGGTGTTGCGGGGTTTAGCCTAATGACCCTGGGGAAATTTCAACACAAATATCCTAATAAAATGATTTCTGTAAACTCAAATTAGAGAAATGGGCATGTTTTCCATTAGAATATTATCAGGGGAATTCATTATCTGGGCAATCTATACCTAGGTCTTTTAACCCATAGCAACCAATCAGCAGTTGCCTTTTATAATTTCCCCTGTACCATTGAGTGATAACTACTGATTGGTTGCAGGGGTTTATTAGACCTCAATAAACTATTCTCTCTGTTGATGAATTTCACCTTATGCATGTAACTTTTATTAAAAGCACAGAAAAAGGAATGAAAGAACTTACTTTTATTCAAATAGGTAGCAGAAATTGTCCAGAACTATTATCACCACAATGATAACAAATTATGTAATATTGATAGCACACAGTTGCAAATGCAATCTCTTCTACAATAGAATTCCAGGTATGGGATGACTTGGGGACATATGTATAAAACAGTCATTTCTCCTTAGTACACAACACTTTGCCCATATTGTAGTGAAGCATTTTCACTAAGCAGCATATTGCAATTATGGAGGGATTTGTCACAAATCATCAGGTGATATCTTCTGAGAACAGTCAGGTGTATAGTAAGAGTGGTGTATTGAATTCATCATGAATAGGCATATTGATGCAAGATTATGCCATCTTCATAGGGAACTTTAAAGAAGACATTGTCACTATAACTTACTAACGGTTGCTTTTACATTAAATTCAGTGGTAGACCATTGCTAGCTCATGCTGACATGTTGTTCTTACATTTTGTAAGATTTTTTGTAAGCTATGTCACAGAATAGTGACAGGAACCCTACCATAAGCCCTCCAATTCGCCACTTGCATTTGACAAACTCAAAACTACAAATTGGCTCCAGTAGCCTTGGATGCATTGTCACTTTTACACATAATGAATACACAAATTTTTTTGCATTCTCAGTGAAAATACATTGTGTGTGGTGTGTGAATATTCTACATTGCATAAAATAATGAACTTTGTACAATATGCAAAGTTGGAGAAGTAGCAACCTACCAGGAATTTCTGCATCTACAGGACACTTTTCACTTTTGATATTATGCCTCTTACGCTAACATCCTGACTGAATGTAGGATGTTCACTTACCTTCAGGGAGCTGCCCCTTCACTGTCCCCTGATGTGACTTTAAACTGTCAATTACCTACATCTTTTTCACTGTACCTTTTTACTGAAGCTGCCCTAACTCTAAATAACTAAAGTTCAACGGTCGTCTTGTCCTGTGACACACCTAGGATCTCATACCTCAGATAAATTTGTAAAGTTTGTCTCTTAGATAGTTACTCCTGTAGCCCTGGAGGACTACTAGTCCTAGGAAACACCTAAAGAGCCCCTTCCTAGCGATAACCTTCTGCTTGCTCTGTCGGGTAGAAAAACTCACTAAAGGACAAACCCTATATAACTGTCATCACATGAACACCTGATTTTTTCACAAATGGAATCCTTTTTTTTTTTTTTTTTTTTTTTTTACTTGTCTCTTTTCCTAGCAAATCTCACAAGATGTAATTGAAAACATAACACAACAGCCATGCTATTGGCAATGATAGTCAAAAAGAGCATCTTAACCAATTAATATGTCCTGCAGTGTGAGGTGGAAACTATGTTTAAAGATGATGTGTGTGTTGAGTAGAGATGTGAACATTTGAGTTAGTTGGTAAATATAAGAGTGTGTTTAACAGTGGAGTTTAGGGTGTTATCATGTGTAAGGGTATCTAGAATTATTATGTAATGAATATTAAACATTTGCTAAGGATCTGTGTCCATGTAAGTTGTATATACAGATGAAGCACACTTGTATGCAGCATTTGTGTGTCTTTTAATTCATGCAATATGTTCATTTTAGCATTTCCGCAGACGTGTCTTCTTCAGATCTATTTGGGAGCATTCATGAGGATAATACAATTTCTCCCGTAAGTAGTCATTGACCTTTGCATTAAAAATATCTAAATGTTTAGATATGAATGTGAATTCCTTTTACATTACAATAGAACTGTGTTTCACAAACAATACATAAATTGGTTGTTAAAAACACACTGTAAACTAACTTTTGCAGTTCTTGAAAAGAGCACCAATTCACCTGAAAACATATTCAATAATAATACACTGTAAGACTGGACTGTGCATGGAGCTTAAGTAAATTATAACCTTGTAAACAATTATTTCTGACATCAGAACGTAAAGAGACCATCACTTTCCACTTTGAAACAGGTTGATGCTTATAACAGTGGTGGCGAACCTTTTTGGCACAGTGCCAAAAAGTGACATCACTTACCAGCACCTTCCCCCAAAATGCAAGCTCTGAAGAGTGACGTCATCACTCCTGCATTGGAGAAGATCTTTGCCGCGGCGATCTTTCTTCAGTCTAGGCCACTCTTCTGACCTGAAAGCCGTCAGGTCAGGTCCACGGCCTGCACTGAAGGAGTGCGCTTGCTTGCCGAGGGGATCAAGGATAGCTGCAGTGACAATGGCACATATGTCCATAGAGAGGGCTCTGAGTGCCCTCTCTGGTATACATGCCATAGGTTCACCACTGATGGCACCTTCCTTTGCATCCTTTCAACTGCCTCTGTATCCTTCCAGTGAGTAAAATGCTTACCAGGCAATTACAAGATTTATAGTCATGCATATTCTGAAACATTACATGACAGCAAAGAATTTTCTGTAATACATTAACACATGTTATCTAAGGCTTCTCACTATAACTGATTCTATCTTGTGGCTTTACTTTGTATAATTGGAAATGTAGGCATTAAACCCATAATGTTACTAAAACATTGCAAGAATGCACAGCTAACTTTAAGTGAAATAAGGAACAAATGAACACCAACGGGTTCCTATGTTTGCCATGAATACCATCATGTGGATAAGATGGCATTGATAGAAAATGTAGTATCCTGAGCAGGCTACAATATAATACTACAAATGCAAACAAAAGTATTTCAGTTATAGAATTGAGGCAAGCAATGAACTATTAGTAAGTGCTCAAATATAAATACTATTGTGTATTATTAAGCATGTAATAGCCCATTTGTAATTTTAGGATATAAAAGCACTTCAGAGATCGATGCCCTAGCTCAGGGGTTGGCAATCTTTTCGGAGGAGGGAGCCATTTATCTCCCTCCTCCACCTCTACAAATTGCTCCTGGAGCCGCAAAGGGGGAGGAGCATGTAGGGTCTCGATCATATGACCTTTGACGTCCCATCAGAGACGTCAAAGGCCGGGGGCAGGTGGGAGGGTAGATAGCTCGGAGCCGCACACCGCGGCCAAAGAGCCAAATGCGGCTCTCGAGCCACGGTTTGCCGACCGCTGCCCTAGCTGCACAAAGCTGCATAAGATTCCTCAGTGACTATTAATATCCTTCATATTAATATCTAACTCTTGGTGCTTATTTCATAGGTGGATCTTTACACTGGCATTTTGATGTAAATTTTGGGCCTCCTCTGTATTGAAACAATTTGTCATATGTATTACCTTTTTGAATTGGTAGATTCAGTTACTTTTGTGAAAACATTTGGAGAGAGGGGATTATTTGAAGGCAATCAGGCTTGTATACACAGCATACATAGAACTCAGCCCTTGCCTTTTTAATATTGCCTTTTCTGTTTAGATCAATTAATTACATAATTATTTCATTTTAGATAGTCTCTTTACAGTGTGAAATACTGTATTCTGTTTTTTTTTTTAAATATATCTGACTTTTTTGAGTCATTGAAGTTATTATATTATATATGCTGATGAGTTTTTAACTGTCATTTACATTTGCCTCTAGGAAAAAAGACTCTTAATCGTTTTAAGTAATTGCCGCTACATTGAACGCCACACATTGCTAAATATTGCAGAGCATTTTGAGAAACACAGCTTCCAGGGAATAGAAAAAATTACTCGGGTAAGCATTGTTTTGGTAGATAACTGCCTCTGTTATAACTAATACATTTTATACTATAAAAGCATGTAGTATGAGACCATTTAGCCCAGGGATCTCTTTTGATGGCTACATCTGTCTCTTTGACTGTAACCAGAGATGCTCACATGCAAGCACCGCTTGTTACAGTCTGCCTGCTCAACGCCAGCAAGCACTGTAGAGAGACAAAGTTCTCTTATTGCTTCCAGATTGCTAGGCAATCTGGAGTCTCTGACATCACCGCGCTTCTGGGTTGCTAGCAAGTCCGAAGCCTCTGATGTCACCTATGTGACATCAGCGGCTCCGGATTTGAAAGGGCTGAGAGAGCTGCACTTATATGGCTCTCTCAACCCTAAAGGTTGCCGACCCCTGATTTAGCCACTTCCAAAGATATAGGTTTATCCATCTGTGAAAAACTGGACTATCATAGGCACCTCCCAACCTACACAACACCCTCCCATTACACTTCAAGAAATGAATTTATTTTTATTCAGAATGCCTCTGGCTAAATCTTTTTCTCAAGTTACAAGTGTAAGAGTTGTTTTTTTTACTAATGACCTACATATTTAAAAGTCATCATTATCCTCTTGGGATAACTAATAATTCTTAATAAGTATAAAATATATTTTATGCTTATTAAAAATTGGGACTTAGTTAAATGTTTCTGATGCTTTTATTTGTTTTAAGGGACATGATCATTTATGCCTGGAAAAAAATATGTACCGGTAATATATAAAGTAGATTAATGGCAAAAAAAAAATGGATTGAATTTTGAAAACATTGAGATTTTTTATACTTCCACAGAGGATGTTTTGTATGCTACTTTCTTTGTCAGCTCATCAGTCCTGCCTTTGTTCATACTGCTCTGACCTGATGAAGAAATATCTTATGAAATCTTGCCTTAATGAACTGTTAGTCCAAATAAAGTTTCGTATATCACAGTACTCATTTTTCTATTTATTCGTGAGATACTATCTAGATATATAATAGAGAT
Organism: Pipa parva; assembly: GCA_019650415.1. NCBI lineage: Eukaryota > Metazoa > Chordata > Amphibia > Anura > Pipidae > Pipa > Pipa parva. The sequence continues at coordinate 2,017 of WMED01017132.1, read as the reverse complement.
ATTGTCCCACAGGTGACAAAGCCTCTGTCTAAAACCTTTTATTTTCATCACTGCAGCCTGTTGATCTTGTACAACAGGTGCTGTACAGCTCTTGATATAAGAGACCTGAACAAAACAAAAAAACACAAATCTGTTACTTTAAATTTGTCTAATATATAATTAACATAAGAAATGTTCAGTGTTCATTATCAGTGCATAACAAATAAAACTGAAAAATGGAACAGTTTCGGATGATGATATACCTTTTATTTTTAGTAATCACATCTCTATTTAAATTAATAATTGGAAAGATTTTTAACTATTGAAAAGATTGTAAAAGTTATGGCTAAGCTACAGTTTTAGGCCAGGGTAGCACTGTTTTCCAGCTGAGCTGTTTTTAATTATTGTTTATGGTGCAAAACAAAGTGTCCTGTGTGAATTATTCCACAGGAAACAATAGATAACAATTTCTCCAGCTCAGCTGAAAAACAGCTACTGTGACCCTGGCCTAATAGTTTTTGCCAGAGGCTTTACATTTTTAAATGTTTTTGTAACCATTTTTAGAATGCAGTAGTGTCTCCTACTGCGAAATCAGAGGTGTAGGTTTTACCATGCCAGGTTTCCTGGGTTTAGAACTGTGTCCCACTCTCTGGTTAGTTTACCCAATTTTCAAGACCCTGTTCTCAATAGTAAGCCCTCCCCTGGTTTGGTACCCTCCCATCTGTTCTCAGACAATCAAACTGAAATTGCCAGGGTGCCAGTGATGTCACTAATGACATCACTGACACACACAGCTAATCAAGAAACAGTGGGTGGACACTAGTGATGTCACTGCCAGGGGGCAGTGCTTCTTCCACTACTCCCCTCCTCCCCCCTTGGCAAGTTGGGACATGTGAGTTTTGCTGAATATAAAGGAGAGAGATTTCTATGGGTATTGCATTAGGTTTATCAAAATAACCCATTAACAGAAGCAGTAGAGTGTTGCACCATATTAGCCATAGACATAAGCAGAGACAATTGGCTAACAGAATAAATTGTAAATATAAGTTTTCAAGACTATTTAGGCCATACTGTGCATAAAGAAAAGAAAGCTTGTATTTACAATCTATTCCATTAGCTAATAAAAGGTATCGCCTATAATCAACTTGTCTCTGCCAGATTTACACTAGTGTATTTTTGCGCTGCGCTTAAAAAAAAAAAAACAGACAAGCTTACTAATCAGACAGCCGGAGGAGAAATAAACTATTCTACTCCCATTTTTGTTGTCCAGACATCAGCAGGGGTAATCATTTTACAGACGTATAGTAACACATAGCAACCAATCAGCATTTGACTTTCAGAATTTGAGTTCCCTTGTATCAGTGAATGTTATCAACTAATTGATTGCTATGGGTTATAAGACCTCTGGAACAATTGTCCCTATTAATGAATTACTGTATGTGTCTAAATCAATCGCTGGTAGACTGAGAATCTATTCCTCTTGTCATATGTTTTTATGGATTTTTTTTTTTATACAGTACTATTAAAAACATTTACTTAAAGTGTACCTCAAAACTATTACTAATTTAGGTTCTACTAATGAATTAAATAGTTTTGTAAATAGGTATGTATTTTAAAAAATGTACCTTTATACAGTGTTTCTCTGTCATCTTCCCTGTCAGCCTGCCTTTTCTTTCCCAGTTTAGGTGGGCATGGCTAAATGATTGACATTATAGCTCCTGCAATCAGATCCCTGCTAGATTGTGATTTAACCTTTAACAGTCCAACGTTCCCAATTTGGGAACATGTAATAAATAATTTATTATATTATTACATTATTAATTTATTATTTATTACATGTTCCCAAACTGGGAACGTTGGACTGTTAAAGGTTAAGGAATCTGATTGGAGGAACTATGTCAATCATCCTTTAGCCCCACCCAACTGGACTTAGGAAAAAAAAGGCAGGCTGACATGGAAGATGACTGAGAAATGCTGTATAAAGGTACATTTTTTTAATACATATATATTTACAAAAACATTGATTTCATTAGTAGAA
>WMED01017131.1:0-13096 GCA_019650415.1 Pipa parva | reverse complement strand
GGAGGGGGGGTTGTGGGGGGCAGCACAGTGTGGGAGGGGGGGTTGTGGGGGGCAGCACAGTGTGGGAAAGGACTTGTGGGGGGCAGCACAGTGTGGGAAAAGGGCTTGTGGGGGGCAGCACAGTGTGGGAAAAGGGCTTGTGGGGGGCAGCACAGTGTGGGAGGGGGGGTTGTGGGGGGCAGCACAGTGTGGGAAAGGACTTGTGGGGGGCAGCACAGTGTGGGAAAAGGGCTTGTGGGGGGCAGCACAGAAAATTGCATCGTTGACTAACACTGTGTTGTTTAAAGTGTGTGCGTTGTTTTGTCATATGTTCCAAATCTAGTTTACAGTCTGTACATCCATGTATACTTTCAGGAACTGAACTTACATTTAACTACAATTTGGAGTGTCTTGGGAATGGGAAGACTGTTTGTAAATGTGGAGCACCAAATTGCAGTGGTTTCCTCGGTGTGCGACCAAAGGTATGTCTAATTATCAGAGACTTTTATAGAGTCATAGGGTTTGCACAAAAGTATAATTATATCTTTCCATAGATCATCACTTAGAAACACCAAAATATAGTAAATGCTATTTGTGAACGCATGTCACACCATAGTGCATGGAAATTTGCATCTAAAGTTTGTGTCTTTGATTTTTCTACATAAGCAGTGTACAAGATGATTAGAGGCAATATTAGGAGCAGTAATAAGCAATATTTTTTGTGTATAGGTAAAATAAAATGGCATCTCAGGTAGCCAGTGCCAGATTTCCCTACTGGCATAAAGGAGCCATGCCTATACACCCTAAGACAGAAGTGCACCTCTGTCCTAGTAGGGGCATTAGGGTATAAATTATAACCTATTATTGATATTCAAATGTTGAATCGGACTTTTTTGTGATTTCATTTTGCATGATTTTGTAAGTCAAACAGATAAAGTACCTTTCATTGGATAATTTAGTATGTATTTATTTGCACAAAGGGTCATGGTCAGTTAGTGGGTGTGGCTCTAGGCCAGGGGTGGGCAATTATTATTGCCATTGGGCCGCGTGAATGGACCTGATAGATTCAGAGGGCCGGGGGCGTGTATAGTGTGTGGTTGGCCACGTCCCCCAATTGTTGTGTCTCGCGGACGGGCGCACAATCGGCCCTGTAATGGCGGTGTGCTGCTGCAGGAGGTGGGAGAAGGAGCGAGTGGTACCACTCGCCATTACAGGCTTTAGTCCTGCACGGAGCACCACACACAGTTCCGGTCACACCTCCAACTCAGAACGGGCGTGCGGAATGGTCAGAGACAGGTCGGATGCGGCCCTCGGGCTGTCCCTTGCCCAGGTCTGCTCTAGGCACTAAACATTCTGTACCTATGAGCTCCTGGGATGTAAATCCAGCACCGCACACAGGTATTGCAAATGACTTCTGAGCAGAAACCTGCCAAGCGAAAGTCCTTATAGGTCCAGTGACTAAAGAAGCAAAATCCATTTGAATTAAACATGGCAGATATACCCTATTTCCCCAAAAATAAGACATCCCCTGAAAATAAGACCTAGTGAAATTTTTTCCAAGCTTAGAAATATAAGGCCTCCCCTGAAAATAAGACCTAGCTGCAGTAAAGTACAAGAAATGTACCGTACCAGTACCGTGTCCCAAAAATAAGACCTAGCTGCAGTAAAGTACTGGAAATATACTGTACCAGTACTAAGTCCCAAAAATAAGACCTAGGGGGTTATTCACTAAAGTCCGAATTATTGTGTATAGGTGCGAATTCACCAGATAAAGACAGTTACAATAGGCTGCTACTGTCGCAGTCGCATCTTTATATTGAGAATATTGTTGCAGTCGCGACTTTATTATGGGAAAATTGTCGCAATCTTAACATTTAAAAAATTGTTGCAACTTTACAATGGGGAAATTGTCGCGGATTTACTATGGGAATCCGCTGTTTGCGAATTCGACAGTCGAATTTGCACCTTAATGAATAACCCCCTCCTAGCTGCAGTAAGGTACTGGAAATATACTATACCAGTACCTTGTTTCCCTGAAAATAAGACCTAGCTGCCATAAAGTACTGGAAATATACCGTACCAGTACCGTGTCCCTGAAAATAATACCTAGCTGCAGTAATGTACTGGAAATATACCGTACCAGTACCGTGTTTCTCTGAAAATAATACCTAGCTGCAGTAAAGTACTGGAAATATACCATACCAGTACCGTGTCCCTGAAAATAATACCTAGCTGCAGTAATGTACTGGAAATATACCATACCAGTACCGTGTTTCTCTGAAAATAATACCTAGCTGCAGTAAAGTACTGGAAATATACCATACCAGTACCGTGTCCCTGAAAATAATACCTAGCTGCAGTAAAGTACTGGAAATATACCGTACCAGTACCGTGTTTCCCTGAAAATAATACCTAGCTGCAGTAAAGTACAAAAATTATACCGTACCAGTACCGTGTCCCAAAAATAGGAAATCCCTTAAAAATAAGACCTAGTGCGTCTTTAGGAGGAAAAATTAATATAAGACCCTGTCTTATTTTCGAGGGAAACACGGTAGTTACATAGGACTTCTTCTAAAAAGGTTATCTTGGAACTCCTGATGGTTATTGCTTTGTTTTGTTTATTGCAGACATCTGTTGCATAGTTAAACCCCTGCCCAGTTCAGTAGTATTCAGTGTATCTTTAATAAATACATGTAAATGATGTGCCCCTTAGAGCGTAAGGACAGTGCTAGATTAGGCATTGTAACCTTAATTTTTTGTGGCTACAAAATGCTCCAGGCAACACCTTTACTTATAATGCACTGCTTACAAATTCTGAAATAAGTGCCCACTATTTTTTATAATTGACTGTCTGTATTTTACAACAGTTGGAAAGAGTTTTTTTTTTAGTGCATTTGTTACTGCAAAGAAAAACTCTGCTGTAACAAAACTCCAATTATGATTGCCATAACAAGTTATTTATTTTGTAAATAAAGCCACATGCTTTTTAAAAGTGCATATTAAGCATAATAAAATATGTTTATGTAATAAATAAACTTGATTGCTTTTGAAAAAGTACATTGACCAGTAATAGACCCAAGCTTCGGTTAAATGGAAAGCATGTAGAGATACAAAAATATTGGGTAGTTAATCCAGTTGTGCTCTATTTAAAATATTCTGAATTTTGTATTGTCAGGTCTTTATATACTGTAATAACCTTTCAAGTACACGTCTAATTTTATTATCTACTTCCCTTGAAGTACATAAGTAGGTATTTTTATGTTTTGTTTTTTTTCAGAATCAGCCAGTGACATCTGAAGACAAGGGCAGAAAGAGGAAGCAGTACGTAAAACGCAAAAAAAGTGAAGTAGTCAAAGAACATGAAGATGAGTGTTTCAGCTGTGGAGATGGAGGACAGCTTGTGTCCTGTAAGAAGCCAGGCTGCCCAAAAGTGTACCATGCAGATTGTTTAAACCTAACCCGTAGGCCTGCTGGTAAGTGCAATTACAAGAAAATATTTTACTGTCCTTTTGACCAATGTCATTAAGGTAATTTCCTGTGATATTGTCCAATGAGAATAACTGATATAAATACTAGCAATGTTTGTGGCTGTTGTTCTTATATCATTAGTGCTGGATGGAGACTGTTAATGCAGTCTGGAGACTATAGCTCCAATCAAACGGTTTTCAAATGGCAACACCTGACATTCCATAATAGGAAAGATGGACGTCCCCACTAATTTCACAACCAATCAGTTGCTTTGTTTTTGCTGCCATAGCAGCTCTACCACAGATTATACCTTCCAATTTTAGTTTAGAATGGACATCCACTTTAATTTAGTAGAGAATACAGAGTGTTTTGAGCATTTTTGTTTTGTGAGTGTAACTAGAAATTGATGGCATGTAAATTAGAATGTATGCACTCAAATTCCATTTTGAGATGAAACATTGTTTTCTAGATATTAAAGGGACGCCAACTTAAAATGCCATCTATTAAAGGAACAGTCTGACCAAAAATAAAAATAATAAATTGATTTATTTATGCTAATTAACACCTTTTATTAAATACGATTTATTAATTTAAAAAATTAAAATTCTTACCTGTAAAGAAGTGCTATACAGCACTTCTGGGTTGCATACTTCATCTTCATACACCGCTGGCGACTCTATGGTGTCCGAATCAAGCGATCCCTCTCGAGCGCTTTCCTCTCCAGCCGTGCTCCAGGTGAAGCCCTGCATTGGCATTTCCTAGAAGTCACCTTTTGGATTTATTCAGTTGAATGTTATGAAGGAACAGTCTTATTGTACTTAGATTATTTGTGTGAGGAAAAGAGGGCTTAGTAGAGTCAACAGATGAATTATTCTCCTTTTCAGAGAAGAAGCAAAATGACTGTATTCCTGCTGACAGCTACAAAAAAGTAGACAACCTTATCAAAGCTATTCTAGAAGTATGTAACTTAAAAGATTCCTATTCCTCCTGACAAGAGATAAGCACTGTTTAAGCAAGCAGCAGAGAAACCCTTGGAATTTTTTTTTCTTTATCGCTAACAATTTCGGAGCTTAAACTCTGAACAGTGGATAAAGTCCAAGTTACTGGTAAACTTGCCATTGAGTTTACAGAGATAACCCTGTTTAGTGGGCCTTTTACAAACAAGACACCAACTAATTTGTTTGCGATGTAGCTCTTGAAGCAGAAAAGGTCAACACTCGTGCTTCTGCCCTCTCCGCTGCCAGATGTTTCCTTTGGCCTAAATTCTGGTCAGCAAATTTGAGTTGGGGAAAAAAAAAGACTGACTTTAATTACCTTCAAAGCATCCTTGCTTCAAGTCACAAGTCCTCAGTCTTATTTTTGACTTCCATCTCAACCAGTTGCTTCTGAAAGAAGAGAATTATCATCTTCGCTCAGTTACCCAAATATTTTGAATCCCCTTCCCTCCTTCATCCTTTTTGAAAGGACATTCTACAGAAATGGCAGAGGAGACCTCTCTCTAAATATCATAGTGCTTTCAAGCTTAGGAGTCCCTAAAGTGGTGGCTTTATCCTATCTAACACCAGTATATCAGTATAGTGTGTGCTTTTTTAATCACAAAACAGCTCAAGTGCTCTGGTCTCCTCAGGAATAAAGTTTTCCTATCGAAGCTCTTGAAATAGGGGCAATTCTTTGAGTCCTATTTTAGTGTATAGTGCTCCTGAAAGATCAAGAGGTATATACTCAATCAAGCAATGCTACTGCAATAGTGTATATCAACCATTAAGAAGCGACACAAAGCAGAGTAGCTGAAACAGAAATAGCAAACATTATTATCCTTTGGCCAGAAAGTACCGTTATCCAAAATTTGGTGGCTTTAATTCCTGGCTCCTCATTTGGGAGGCACATTATCTTAGCAGGAACACTCTAAATCCCAGACAATAGAAAGTGCTTCTGGACTTGTTTTCTTATCTAACACATCATTGGAGCTCTCCACATGCCACAAAAGGAAGGTCCCACATTCCTTAGCCCTCAGCTGGGACTCTCAGGCAGATTAATTAAGAGAGATGTGTCCAAAGATGTACAACCTCTTATATATTTTCACCAATCACTATGCTTCTCAAATTTTACAGAAACTGGTGTGAAGGCAGCGCCACTTTCATCAGTGCCCCATTGGCCGTAGAGATCATGGTTTTTAGACTCTTTCATGAATGATCTTTACCATCTAGAATTGATATCGGCAGGGTCCTATCCTTTATTCTCATTCAGACATGTTCTCATTCATAACACTGCTTTGGAGGCTGCAATACTCCTGTCTAAAGTATTTTCATAGTCTGTCTAAACCTTTGTGATTAAAGTGCAGAAATCAGTTGGCTTTCCAATTTACCATGGGATATGGAAAGTTATAGTGTCAGAAAATTCATTCTGATCCTTCATACTTAAACCTTCCCTCCAGATTATCCCCAATACATACAGAGTTAGACTAAGTCTATTAAGCCTGAGTTCTTTCTGTTCTCCAGCACGGATTCACTCAATTTGGTAGTGTCTGCATCTTTTTACAGGGTATTGCTCTTTTTAATACCTCCCCTTATGTCAGCCAATTCCTTAATAGGTTCCTGATCTGGTGCTGTCTGTCATCATAGATCCTCCTTTAGCCTCATTGGATCTTCTCTGGCTCTCCTGGAAATGCATTTTTCTTATGGAAAATACATCTGCTCAGCACATCTTGTAAAATGGAATTTCCTCCTGCAGGCACCCCTTTCTTAATCTTCATGAAAACAGAGGACACAAGACATATCCACTCTGTAATTTAATTACTTGGTTCTGCATTGGTTTTTCAGTTAGGCCTTTCAGGTTTTCTTCCTTTTTGTTCAAACTTTGGCAAATGAAACTGAAAGCTTCAAGCAGAAAAAACAGTACACAGTTTGTGTATGCAATATACAGTAGAGCAGAGGTCCCCAACCGCCGGTCCGCGGACCAGGACCGGGCCATTGGGGTTTTTCAGCCGGTCCGCAGCACCGCTGACACCTAGCTCTGCGGCCCTGCGCCTGGTCAGAGCACGCGATAATGTTCTCTGCCGTAGCCGTGACAGCTCGCAGCTGTCACGGCAGAGAACATTATGCAGGATGGGGTGGGGCATCGGGCGGGTCTTTGAGACGCAGCCAGCACAGCAGTAACCTGTTACACGGGACGGGCCGGTGCGGCAGGCTCTCCTCACTGACTCGCCCCCGGCAGAAAATTTTATGTGGCGGGGTAGACTGACCTCATTGACATGGCTCCGGTGTTGTGTGTAGCACTGCTTAGCTCCACCCCTCCATAACCACGCCCCCATATTATCAAAGCTCCACCCACCCCCACCCCCACCCCACCGGGCCATGGAAAACTGGCCTTGCTTAAAGCCAGTCCCTGGTGCAAAAAAGGTTGGGGACCTCTGCAGTAGAGGAAGTAATTAACTTTAACATTTGTCTTTAATATATTTATGTTTGGCTATCCTGTTGTTTGCAAAGGTTTGTCTGTAGCTGAGCATGATTTTTCTATGTAATAGAAATGCCTGTCTGTAATCAAGTGATTTTGTACGTTGTGTTTTTTTTTCTGTTTTAGGTAAGTGGGAGTGTCCATGGCACCAGTGTGACATCTGCCACAAGGAGGCGGCATCTCTATGTGAAATGTGCCCAAGTTCCTTCTGCAAGCAGCATCGGGAGGGCATGCTCTTCATCTCTAAGCTTGATGGACGATTATCCTGCACTGAGCACGATCCATGTGGGCCTCATCCTTTAGAACCAGGAGAAATAAGAGAGTTTGACTCCTCTGTCACTGAAAAGAATGATTCGGCTAAAACCTCATTTCCAAAGAAAGGAACCTTAGGCAACAAAAAGCAAAAAGAATTGCGTTCAGATATGCATAAACAAATGCTTTCGTTACCTGAAGTAATGCCCACAGTGACTGCTTCCTTACCAGATGAGAATACAGTTGTGAGCATTGAGCAAAGCCCAAAACCTGCTGGGAAGGATATTTTGGGGTCATCTGAACAAAAATCATCACCTGCTGGAAAAATACTCCTTGCCAGTGGACAGAAATGTACCACCGGCAGTAAATTTTTTCTGGCTTCAGCCAGTCAGAAGTCATTGCCTGCTGGAAAGGTGCTCTTGACCTCATTGGGGAAGAAATCTTTGCCTGCTGGAAAGGTTTTATTGGCATCTTTTGGAAAAAAGCAATTGTCAGCTGGAAAGGTGCTACTGACCTCTGTGGGAAAAAATGATTCAACTGTTGGTAGAATGCTTATATCCACTGCAGGAAAGCAGGCTTTGCCAACAGGAAAAGTTTTATTAGCATCAACTGGAAAATACACAGCAGCAGCTGGAAAAGTAGTATTAGCATCTGCTGTAAAGCAGCATACACCTTCTGGAAAAAATCAGACATTTGGTAAAATAAAAATTCAAGCAGACAAACAAGACAACGATAAATTGAACCAGGGTGTTTTAGATGGAAAAAAATATCAAGTATGTAAGATGCCACTTACTAAATCATCTATAGAGAGGTTAAATGCACCTTTAGAGACTCAAAACCTCAGCACTAGTGTTAAGAAATCTAAAAAGATTTCCAAAAAAGAGAGGCCCAGTATAACATCCCTAAAGGAGGAGCCTGGAACCCCTAAAGATCAATCCATTTATTTGGACCAAGAAACCCTTCTTAAGACTCGTGTAAAAAAGTCGATGCTGACTTCTCAAAATGCATCAAGCATATTTAAAGAGAAGTCACATTTTTTAACCAAAAAGGAGAGGTGTTTCAAAGCCAGTCAGATAGAGAAGCAAAAAGTTCCTGTAAATGATTCATGTTCCTCGGCTGTAAGAGAAGATCCTAACACAGCAGATCAGGGATCAATATCAAATTTGGCAAGCCCTAGCATCCAAACACCTCCCAAAATCCCATCAAGCACTAAAAAGAAATGTTGTCCCTCTATAACATTAGAATATCCAGATAGCCCTACAGAAAGGTCATTCACCTATGATGTACAAGAGAAATGGATTTCTCCTGATCAAAACATTTCTTCGAATTACCATTCACCAGACTAATTCATTCTTTGTCAAAAGTGCTTCCTTTTAATAAAGAGAAGTAACATGGTAACAAGAGATAAGGGTGTGGCATCACAGGGGACTATATGACACAGTGATCTTGGAACGAAAACGGACTCTAATAAAAAAGGCATTGTTTGGGATTGGCTTCCATGTTTGAAACCCCATGCTGTGTTAACAAGGACCCATCTCATTGAAAAATATTTGCAGTGCTAATTTTCTTGAGACCACCCAATAATAAACTGTTGTTTTGTGTAGATCTATTTGCAGTAATCCCTGACCACTTCTTATTGTAAAAGGGTTTAGAAGCAAGAAGACACTATGGCCAAAGGCAGTGAAATGGTTGCCGGCTGAACTCCCATACCTCACCTGTGAATTTGTGTGTGCTATCTGGTTGCTTTTCAAGAGAATATGCTTTATGATGTTCAGACAATAAGGCACTTCTTAATGCTTTAAGTCCAGCTTATTTTAGTATCTCATGGATGTTTGATGGAAAAATAAAAACAGAGAGGTGCCTTATTTCAGTGAATTGTTGTAGACAAGAAATTCAGGGAGATTTTATTGCAAATGGGCATTGCATGTGATGTGCAAGTTTACTGGAATAGTGTTCGGTCATGCCTGGTTTCACCTTGCTAGTTGCAGCTGCATGCTTGAACTAGTGAGACACATGTTACAATACAACTCTCAAAGCCTCTGTTTGCATTTGCCAAACCTGTGTTTCTCAGAATCTGTTTCCACTTTGCAGAGAGTTTCTCTGACGTTAGAATACAGTATGGAAACTTTTCTTGCACCAGATAGCCTCCATCCACTACACCATCCCCCCCAGTTTAAATTAGTGGGTAGTACACCCCCTTTTTATCAGTAATCAATGTTTTGCGAATAGAGCTTTCCACTACATTGGCTTATGCATGTCCTCACTTTACCTCCTTGGTAGGGTTCAGCATAGAATGGAAACCAGCTTGGTAACAGATGGTTAAACTCTTGACGTCATTTAAAACCGCTCTTATGCATAAGTGTGAAAAAAGCATATTTATTGATGTATGAATTCCACTGTAGAAACGCAGTGTCCAATTATAATTTGAGGATGGATGGAACTGGTTTTTAGCACCACTCTTTGCCACTTGTGCTAGGGTTTGTTCTGCAAAGCCAAAGTAGTGTTTGTGGACAAAGGTTTGCCTCCCCCTTCAGCAAATGATTGTAGGGATATGTTTTGGGGGTCATATTAATGTCAATGGTTTTAGAAACTGTTCAGAATTAGTAGTGCTAAGCTGGAAGAAAATAGGCAAACTTTGAAACAAACCTATATTGCACCTTAGTTTATAGTTTGTCATGAATTGTCCTATACCAGATGTGATGAGCTAAGAATAGAAAGAGTTTGGACATGCATACATCTTCTTCTTATTGCCCATATCTGACTTCCTTACTACAGCACTCTGCCATAATCGCTTCCTTTCCACTTCTAAAATGTCTGCTTTGGCTCAATCTGAGCATTCTTAAGCTGGAAACCATGGTGCTACAGGCAGCTGTGTGTAGTATTTTACTGTATTTAATAGTTTGTTTTGTTGCCTTTTTTTTTTTTTTTTTTTAACCAAAATCTCATTGTGAATCTTGGTGTTGGTGCCTGTACCAGTGCCTCATTGGAGTGACCGAACCAGAGATTACTTTTGTGCTTATGTCTCCTGCCTTCTATACTCTGATCCTTGCACATTAGTAAATGGATTAGGAGCAAAGTCGGGATTGTTTTGCTGTATTTTTTTTTTTCCTATTTTTATTGTTAAATAAAATATTAAAAAAAACACGATTTTAGCCTTATGTATGCCAGAAGAATGATTTTTAACAGGTTGTGTTACCTGGAAATGGTGCATATTTTCACACAATCCAGCTATCCCTGTTCTGACATCTAAATTATTTTAACCACTGCTAAATAAAATGCAACTTTGCAGCTGGTGATTTGTTCCACTTGATGCCTGTGCGTTGAGGAATACTATACTATTATGAGCAGTAGCTCATTTTTTTTTTTTCTCCTTCAAGGCTAGCTGGTAAACAGCCTGGGACCATTTTATAAAAGGAATACCCAACCATGCAGGTGTTGATGGCAACTTCCAGACTCCCGGTGAAGAGTAGTTATAAAAAATCTGGCAAATTGCTGGTAGGCAAAAGTCTCTTGGTTAAAACATACTGTAAACCCTGGCTGAAAATACAGAATTAATGTGAAGAGGATGTATTTTAGGGCACCACATATTTGCTTACCATCCCACAGAGTTAATCTCAAGAAAACAGCCAATGTGGAAATAACTCTTTTCTCCCAAAAGTAAAAGCACACCAGATGAAAGAATCCTGCTGTTATAGCTGTCCTTTGATGGAGTAGATACTGTTTGCATTAAATGCATTTAAACAGGCATTTGTTGTGGAATAGCTAACTAAGCTTCATGTTAAAAACATGCAGAAAACACTGTATTCTGATGCAAGATTATTCCATCATGTGTTTCCATGTTCTTGAAATGTTTATTAAATTCCTGTAGACGTCTTGAAATACTCTGAAGTTTTAACATGGACATAAGACCTACTTACGACCTGGTTGTATACATCCTCAGGATATGCCACCTTGTTTATGGATCAAGAAACCTTGGTGCTACCTGACTCTAAAGTAACGAAGCAGACTGCTTATTTGCTGACTCATCTTGCTGCCTCTGCATTTATTGTGGTTTGGGTTAGGCTGAGTTTTAAACACTGTTTGTCACTTAGGGAGAAGAATCACCGTGCATTTTTCACTTTTTTTTTTTCCCTTGTTGTTACTAAGGTCTTGCATTTTCTGTCATTAATGGAAGAGAGCTGTGACTCTTTCATGATTATGTACTGTACTTTGTATATAGAAGAAAACAATACTGTAAAATTGAAATTGCCTCATGTTTGTGTTGTTATATTTTATAATATCACATATGTCATTAACACACAGGAACAGAAGCATAACTATATGAAGCATTTAGATATCTTCTTACAAAATGTAAATTGTTGACTGCTTATTTACTACAACACAGCAGGGGTGAATGGTACTTTATTGTCCATTAGTTTTGCAAACTCAGAACTGTAATTTGGCGCAATATTCTCATACATGTTCCCACACTATATACAGTATAACTGTTTGCACAGGAAAAGTTGTGCTGAAGATGTGATATAATTGTCTTGCTGCTTTTCTTTACCCAAGTCTTGGCCGGGCATGGTTTCCTTACCCATTTACCTTGTGCTCCTCTTTTTATTCATGACCTTTGCCTACTTCTTACAGTCCAATTCTTGTTTATAATACACAGTACACACAGGAAGTGCATGGAACTTCCTGTAAATTATAACCTTCCTGACAGAACTATCTGATTATAACATAAGGCAACAATCATTCTCCTTTCTTGTTTAAAAACATTATTTTGAAACATGTTAATGCTTTTTCTTCTACAAACCACTTTTCTTAAAGGGGAACTATAGTCAGATTACATCTTTTGATGTGCAGTACTATACTTTAGTGAGAAGTGTTTCTCTCAAGCAGTTGTTACATGTGACGCAGGATCATTCTTTTACACAGCACTGATAAACTCCCGGTTTTGTTTGTTTACCTGCTCAATCCTGTATGACCGGCTCCACAAGTGAATGGGTGCACAGAGATGGAATCCCGAATCCAAAATCTGTAGCTCAGAAAAAATTGTAGTTCTCCGGCACACCAATTTAATAAAACCAATTGTTTATTCAAAAAAGTTTAAAATCCATATCAAGAAAAACTAGAAACTGTAATAGGGGTGTCCTACGCGTTTCGCGCCTGAGCGCTTAATCATGACCGTGCCGGAGAACTACAATTTTTTCTGAGCTACTGATAAACTCCCGCACCAATAAATGTGTATGTGTGATGTGTACTGGCCAGATTTCCATGAAAAGGTTCCCTGCCCTGGACATTTTTGCCCTACTTACTACTTAGCACATGTGCACAAGTCAGCTTTTCCACTGTAATCTCTTGCATTCCAACTTAAGGTATGTGGCCAAAAGGTCAGCACACTGCTTAACCAATAGCAGTCAGGCAGCTTTTTCTTCTCATGTTGTCTGAGTTGCAGAACAGAAAGAGGAGGGGGAGCGGGGGGAGGAAAATGTCAGCTCTCAGGAAAACTAATTAAGGGAAACAAACTGCAAGTATTATTTCTTCCCTAAACTTCTTTTTAACTGTTTGTATCAGCACTTGGCTTAGTATAAAGGAGTTTTATATGTATGTGTGCAGTTATATCAGCACAATAGTGCCCCTTTAACTGCCTTGGCATCTCTCAAACTGCCACTGTAACCTTCCAATGAGTAAATATAACAGGATCATGGGATTTGCAATCATGAATTATTCTGAAACATTTCAGGGCTGCAATAATTTTCTATGATATAATTACAGAATGAAGAGTTAACGAAGGTTTCTGGCCACATCTGATTCTGTTGTGTGACTAAATTCCTTACAGTGCATCATTGGAAATGTTGGCAATAACCTACACATTTTCTGAATATTGATATTACTGCACCATGTACAGTGAGGAAAAAAAGTATTTAGTCAGTCACCAATAGTGCAAGTTCCACCACTT
>WMED01017129.1:0-13097 GCA_019650415.1 Pipa parva | reverse complement strand
CTATATCTATCTATCTGTATCTATCTGTATATCTATCTATCTGTATATCTATATATATATGTCTGTCTGTCTCTCTATCTGTATCTATCTGTATATCTATCTATCTATCTGTATATCTATCTATCTATCTGTATATCTATCTATCTATCTGTATCTATCTATCTATATAAGCCTTAACATTTAAAGGACAACTAAAGTCTGATAAAGATTTGATCTTACAGCAGTGATGGCTAACTTAAGACGAGTGTCAGAGGTGACATGCAGAGGCATTTTTTGTTGACATGCGTCATGGCACTGTTTGTGCTGCGCTCTCGCCACACCACCTGAGCTATGCTCAGTTTTTTGACAAACTTTGACACACCAAGCTCAAAAGGTTGGCTATCACTGTCTTACAACAATGTACCTTATGTATAGAGCTTACTTTGCCAGTTTAGGATGATCCAATCCTATGGCACTAAAGATCTGTGCCCCCAAAGTTGTAACTGGAGGCTGGCATCTTTATAATCATGGCCAGCATTTGCCCTTACCCACTGCCTCAACACAGGCTCAGTGTGCACTTCTTAGGGACTAAGGAAAAATAGACTAACTAGAAATTCAGTGTAAGGCTAGGTTCACACTAGTGTATTATGCACAGTGCATAATACGCTAGCGTGAAAAAAATAAAATTCACCGAGCGTATTTTCCTATTGTACTTACCAGTGACAGTGTGAACGCTCCCTCAGCATACACAGCACTTCCTGTGTGGATGCATTTTGGGCACGACGTATCATACGCTGGCCAAAATGCGACAGCTTTCTAGACCCAGCCTACACGCATCATACACTAGTGCAGGGGTGGCAAACCTTTTTGGCATGGAGTGCCAAAAAGGTGACGTCACCCACGAGGACTTTCCCCGAAGTGCCAGTGAGTGATGTCATCACGCCAGCGTCGGGGGAGGAGAACTCCCCTGCTCGTGTGCGCTTCTTCAGTGCAGGCCACGGATCCGGCCTGAAAACTTTCAGATTGGGTCCGCGGCCTGTACTGAAGTCAAAGTTTGGCGACTGCTCGCGTGCCCTCTCTGGCATGCGTGCCATAGGTTCGCCATCCCTGCACTAGTGTGTCCGGCGTTAGGCAAGTACTATCGACTTTCACTGAGCTGTAATTATTTTTCACACTAGCGTATTAGGCGCTGCGCATAATACACTAATGTGAACCTAGCCTAAGACTTACATTGATAAACATTTAACTCTGCTAATGGATTCAGCATGTGTATTAGTGTCTGGGTCACTTTTAGTGTATACTGAAACTTAGAACAGTTCAATGAAATAGGTTGCTTTAGTTTAGCTTTTTTACTTTACCCTTTTAAAGGGAAATGCATACTAAACTACACACGCTGCAGGATTGTGTACATATAAACGTTTATAGATTATGCAAATATATCTGCCTAATATGCACTCAATCAACAGTAAAACCAATTTCCTATCAGCCCAACATGTATATTTTGAAAATTGGTGTTAAAAGGATACTGTTGTGAAAAAAATCCCTTTAAAACTGGATACATGCTGTAAAATGCAAAGGCTGAATGATATATGGTATCAAGTGGTATGCACTAAGAGAGCTGATTTCAAATGTAACAGTTCACATGTGCACACAAAGCAATATTTCAATTAAATATATTTTTGATAAAAGGGCTTGTGAAAAATCTATTAAAACAATACATACTTCGTTTTCCATGAACTTACATAAACTGCAGGGAAATCTGAGAATTTTACTTTGGGGAAGGGAACAGGGGCTGCAGGTATTTTATATTTATAAGTATTAAGAGATTACTTGATTATTCAAGCAATACCACTTGGTATCATGCAAAGTCCAAAACAGTTATAATGCATATGGCTGAGGATCCCAGTTCATGCCTTGTAAAATAGCTTGCCTATCCCTTTAACATACAATTCTTCCTGCAAAACAACAATTATGTAAGAATATTCATACAACACAGAATATTGACAAGTGTTCCATATTAAAGGACAACTATAGTTAAAATCCATACATACCTGATGATCTAGCAGCAGTACAGCAAGTCCCACATCATATACATACCTATAAAATGAGGAGCAGTACTGCATTCATCTCACAAACCTGGGCTGAGGATCTTAAGATAAATGCTGACCTAGCAGCAGTAACCCATCCATCTATCCAGTAAATATGGATTTTAACTATAGTTCTCTTTTAAAGGGGTTATTTGTTTAGTTTAATGTGTTTTGTTAACATGATTACAGGGCAGGAAGCTTGTATATTTTATAGCAGTTCAGTTTTGAAAGAATGCTCTAACAAGTTTCTCTATTAACATATATAAAATCTCTTTGCTACAAGACTAATAAGAAATTGCTTTAACTGTGCGCTACATAGCTTTCAAGCAAAGTGTTTTGCAAATATAAGTGTTTATCAGTGCAGAATCCTGCAGCACTTATGGTTTAACGTATATTTTCTTTTATATGGATGAAGTGAAAACACAGGACTATAGATTTTTTTTCTTTAAGTTTTAGGACACATTAAAAGAGGATCAAAGATTAGCACTGTTCTTTCTTGCTTTGCTGACTATATTTTCGACAATCTTAACCTGTATTTCTAATATACTATTTATTCTTAGTCCCCAGGAAGTACAAATTGAGCATATGTTAAGTCAGTGGCTAAGGCTGGTGAAGATTATAAATGTCAGCCTCCAGTTACAACTTTGTGGGCACAGATCATTAGCGTCATAGGGCTCGATCATCCTAAACTGGCATAGTAAGCCGTATACATACGTTACACAGTTACAAGATTAAATATATTTAAGCTTTAGTTCTCATTTAAGCTGTGTGGAAAAATACATTGTACAGAGTACATACCATGTTCTTTTCTTGGCATCTTCAGATACATGGACTAAGTGCTGGTACAGTCTTGATACTCCACCTTAGGTAGTTTACCATACAAGTTTTTAAAACAAGACAATTAAACTTTTAGAGGATTCCCTTCATTCTTGCTCAATTATCAGCATGCATCAAAGCCAGAAATTCTCTAAATGTACTGCTTCAGGGTTCAAGACTAAGGGCCCAATTATGCAAGTTCCACACTCAGAGCACCTGAGCATTTACAAACCGCAGCACTGACAACCACATGACCTTTTCACCCACAGGCTTATTACCTCAAGAAAACCTTATGGGCCTATTTAAGTAATGACAAACTGCAGGTGCTAGAGGCAAATGGGAGGGTATTGCTCAGGAATTTTAGGACCAGTTATGTGCTTTACAACTTCTGAAAACCTTTTTTTGAATGTGTCTCAGTGGGTGGATGACGAATCTTGCACACACTGTATGGGAGCTTTAGTTATTGGAATCACGGTTTGAAACATAATTTGGGACATTTAAAGAGACTCCAATTATCTGTTTGATTGCCTTGCCTCAAATACCTAGTGATACATACTAGGGACTTTGCACTGGGATTTTCCTCTACTGATACAGGATTTTGATTATGTATGTACAGCTAGAAATTTATTTATTTAAAAAAAAAAATTATAATGCCTGGGTTTTGCTTATTTTATAGACAGGGATAGTGGTTCATTCATTATATGTAATGATAAATGCATTAGGTGTCACTCTTCGTTTCAAATAAAGACTTCTGTTGAATGAACAGCAACTAACTGTACCATTTGTAGTTGCGACTTAAGACCTAAAAGAAAGTGGTGACAAAAGCCAAAAAGGAAGGGTAATGGATTAACAAGTAGAGGTGCATGTTTAATTTCACTTCATTATAGTCAAACACAACTCGATTTTTTTTTTATATGTATTTTAATTTTCTTCCTTAATTTAGTGGGAGTTTCTCCTTCCTTTAAGAAAACAAGTGCAGAACATTTAATAAATCTGACAAACTTAGAGCAGAAATCAATACAGAAAAAAGAAACATCACCACGTATTTGTTTGTCAACATGTAATGCCCTGGGTTTATTTTGTGAGAATTCAAATCACAATTTTTTTTTTCCAGGTGGGATTAAAACCTCAAGGATAATGTATGCCATTGGAGAGGGCATTCAGACTTCGGTACTGACATGTCATTAGTAGTCTGTAATGTACCATTCTCTTCACAGAAGAGAAGTCAAATATTTCCAAAGGAAGGCACCCAAATATTTGTGGTTCTGGCCTTTCGACCTTCTGGAGAATTGGAGAAAAGAAAAAAAAAAAAAAAAAAAAAGCTGGTTGTTTTGTAACTGGAATGATGATACACGTACAGCAATTACTGCATTCTTCTCCCTTATATCCTTTTTCTTAAGAACAAGTAAAGAATGAAGTCTTTTACAATTACATATTAAAAAATATTTTTTAAAGTGTTTTTTTCCATAAAAAAAAAAAAAAAAAAAAAGGGCAGACGACATTAAAAAAAAAAAAAACCACAAACAAACTCCAGTTGTATGGACTCCATTTGCATACTTGATTTAACACTTTTTTTGGTGTAGGAGGAGATGGGGCAGGACGGGTTTGTTTGTAAAGCAGCAACAAAACCTAAGTGCCTGAAGTACCAGAAACCACCCACATGCTTACAAGTGAATGGGGGATGGGGAGATTAAAGAGACTTCATTATTATCTTGTAACTTGTGATATTAAATACAGGAAGAACCCTATTAAAATTGTACAGTCCCCTCTTACAAATGTTGCCATTTTCCAATTCTGTATGTATGTCACCATTTTTTTTTTCACATGATACACAGAAAATTCGGGAGCCCAGCAAGGAACCAAGTTATGTTATACCATTTACAAAATACCAAGGAGTCCACAGCTACCTAACACATTTACTACAGCACAGGAACCAATGAAGGTACAGTGTACAAAAAACTGTAAACACGGCACAATAAATAGATAAAACAGCAGGTTCCGCACCATGCACATGATGTGATGACACTTCTCATCTCTATACAATCTCACACTCTTACTTTGTTGCAGTTTTTCCCCATTTCCCCCCCCCAGTGCAAAGCATCACAAATGAACAGTTCTGTATTCAAGTAACATATATACAAGGGTATTACAAATATGCAGTACTGTACAGATAATTGCTGTAGTCATAATTTACAGATGTTTATTCTTTCCTATTAACAGTACGAAAAGAAAAATCAAAGCATGAGAGATGTGCAATGCTGTTGAGTCCCCACAGCTGCCATGGAAATGCACTGAACTGCTTTCCACCATCCCTTGCATTCGAAATGCTACTGATGCATAGCACCTAGACAAGTTCCAAAGGCTGCAGTCCCATTCCTGTGGAAACTACGTCACTTCCATAGCTACTGTGTTGTCTGTTATACTGTTCAATGCTGGCTTTTCTGTTTCATGGTTTTCCCTAAGGAAAAGAACAAACAGTTATTAAATGAGATCAGCCATATTTCAGAAATCAGCAATGCAAATGCAAAAATCAGACTATTATTTCAACTGTTTTTTATTTTTTAATTCCTCCTATGAATGAGAATGACAATATCCAGTGATTTAAAAAAAAAAAAAAAAAAATTGTAATATAAAAAATAAACTAACATCTCATAAAATGGTTGCTATTATAGTTATGGGAAAAATATTATTTTAACCTTTTCCTATCCAATAAAATTTCCTGTTCCGCCCATTGAAATCCTAATATTTTTGGTGAAAAACGTGAAATTAGACTTTTCATGCAATATCAGTGAATTTTATCAAAGATATTAGCAGGAAATAAAACGTCTAATATTGATGTCCCCTGCTAGGGGAGCAAGGATTGGAATGGAATTTTTTGAATGTCCCCCTCTAGGGGACACAGGATAGGAAAAGGTTAGAAAAACTACAGTCTACAAATTAGAAATGGAACAACAACTTATTTGGAGTTAATTCTGACTGTGCTCTGCCCAACAAGGAAATTCCTCTTTGTAATGTTATCATTAACAGTCCCCTGGCCAATAAGGAGGTAGTATATCTCACTACATGCTTAATACATTTCATTCATGTACATATGTAACTACACAAACCACAAAATGTGCTATATATTTTCACCACTAGGTGGCAGTAAGTTGAAATCTATGGTAATAGTTTTGACTATAAAGCAAGGAAGCTTCTACAAGTTAAAAATTACAAGTCACAATATGAAAGTGAAGCTCCCCTTATGTATGTATGTATAATTTTATTTATAAAGCGCCACAAGTTTATGCAGCAATGTACAATTTAGCAATACAAATAATAAAAAACACTGGAAAGTGCATTGTACATTACAAGTATAATATCACAAGAATACTTCACTTTAAGTGCTAGGTTGTGGTTGACACGAGATTGGAGGCCACTGCCCCATAGAGCTTACAGTCAAAATGGGAGGAAGACTTACATACACAGAGGGGAATAAGAGCTGTAACAATGTGCTAAAACACTGGTCAATAAATACACATACTAAGCATAAATAACTAAAAGTATAAATTAAAATATCTACATAAACATCAGTGATAAATATCAGTGCTAATGCTCCAAAAGGAAGGACTTCAGTTTGGTTTTCAAAGTGCAGAGGGAATGTTCCTGGCAAAGATAAAGGGGTGTAGAATTCCAGATGTGGGGACAGAGAGAGAGAAAAGGGTTTAAGAAGAGAAAGTTCAGTATTGGTGTGTGGCATGCAAACCTGGTTACTTTGGGAGGAGCACAGTTGACTGAGGAATGTTTAGGTATATGAGGAAATGTAGGGAGTCCCTTAAATGTCAAAAGGAAAACACTGTAAATGGTATGTTTGCTTAAACCAAGGGAGCCAAGGATCAAAGAGAGATTGGGAGAAAGGCTGTCCCCTCTGGGGAGGATAGAGGGAGAGAATTCTGGCAGCAAAAT
Organism: Pipa parva; assembly: GCA_019650415.1. Classification (NCBI taxonomy): domain Eukaryota; kingdom Metazoa; phylum Chordata; class Amphibia; order Anura; family Pipidae; genus Pipa; species Pipa parva. The sequence continues at coordinate 6,273 of WMED01017129.1, read as the reverse complement.
TTAAAATAGACTGGAGCAGCGAGAGGTTTGAATCTGCATCTCAGCTCAATGGTAGGAAAATAGGGGTTGGATTTCCTGATCCAACTGACCAATCAGAAAGCTAAGCTGCCATTACCAATCCATTACCATCCATACTCTGATGGGATAGAAGCTATATGCTAATACTTCTTTATTGGCCACTTACAAACACATAAGGAGAGAGTCTGGGCTCTGTTAGTATAATACCATACAAAAAAATAGGGTGTTCACTTTAACTTTTGTGCATTTTATACAGTCCACAAAACAGAACTGATGGGCTTAATTGTTCTGCTTTCATTATGTCAACTATCTAAAAGAAGACATAACTTACAATTTGAGGCTATTTATTTAAGGTGGATTACTATCTTCTGGTCTTGAAAATAGGGTACATTTCTCAATGCAACAGATATAATCTGCATATCTGAAAACTCAAAACATACTGCCATAAATGAAACCCTTAAAAAAAAAAAACCCAATAAAAAAACAACAAAAAAAAACATGTATGAGCAAAAGAAAACAGGGTTTATTTGCAACAGACTGCTGTAAATGAATGGGAAAAAATGGTGGTGTAAGGGAGGTCTACACTGTGTTCCAAATTATTATGCAGATTCAATTTAAGTGACAAAGTTTACATTTTTTTTTCCCCCATTAATAATCATAGATGATATTGTGTCTCAGGGATCTCTGGATCACTATAATTAATCTCAGACACCTGTGATAATTAGTTTGCCAGGTGAGCTCAATTAAAGGAAAACTGCTTAAGAAAGATATTCCACATTATTAAGCAGGCCACAGGTTTCAAGCAATGTGAAAGAGAAAGGATCTCTCTGCTTCCAAAAAGCATCAGATAGTGCAGTGCCTTGGAGAAGGTATGAAAACAGATATTTCATGAAAACTGAAGCGTGATCATCGTACGGTGAAGAGGTTTGTGGCTGATTCAGAGCACAGACGGGTTTGTGCAGATAAAGGTATAATGGGGAAGGTTTCTGCCAGACAAATTCATCAGATTAAGAGAGCAGCTGCTAAAATGCAATTACATAGCAGCAAACAGTTATTTGAAGCTGCTGGAGTCCCACGAACCTCAAGGTGTAGGATCCTCCAGAGGCTTGCAATGTGCATAAACCAACTATTCGGCCATCCCTAACCACTGCTAAAAAGCAGTAACTGTTGCAGTGGGCCCAGACATACATGAAGACTAATTTTCAAACTGTCTTGTTCACTGATTAATCCCGTGCAACCCTGGATAGTCCAGATGGATGGAGTAGTGGATGATTGGTGGATGCCACGGCGTCCCAACAAGGCTGCGACGTCAGCAAGGAGGTGGTGAAGTCATGTTTTGAGCCGGAATAACGGGGAGAGAGCTGGTGGGCCCCTTTACAGTCCCTGAAGGTGTGAAAATAACCTCGGCAAAGTATGTAGACTTTCTGACTGATCATTTTCTTTCATGGTACAAAAAGAAGTACCGTACCTTCCATAACAAAATCATATTCATGCATGAGAATGCACCGTCTCATGTTGCAAAGAATACCTCAGTGTCATTGGCTGCTATGGGCATAAAAGGGGAGAAACTCATGGTATAACCACCATCCTCTCCAGACCTCAGTCCTATTAAAAACCTTTGGAGTATCCTCAAGCCAAAGATCTATGAGGGTGGGATGCAGTTCACTACAGCAGCTCTGGGAAGCTATTCTAACATCCGGCAAAGAAATTCAAGCAGAAACTCTCCAAAAACTCACAAGTTCAATGGATGCAAGAATTGTGAAGGTGATATCAAAGGAGGGGTCCTATGTTAATATGTAACTTTGCCTGAAAGTTGAAATAGCTTTTGGTTTTAGTCAATGTGACCACTTAAAGCTGCAAATTCAAAGAATGACCATTTACGGTTCTATACAACCTATAAAATGTTTTGAAAAGCTGTTCTGTATAATAATTTGGAACAGTGCATTTTGAGTTTTTTATTTTGAAAAAAAAATACTTTTATCATTGGGAGGTTTGTTCAATAAAACGTGATTTATACTCTAATAGTTCATGACTTAAAAATTATACTGACTATCATTTGCATTGACCATTTAGGAAAATCTGAGAAAAATATCACTTGCATAATAATTTGGAACACAGTGTATAAACGATTTAATTCAAGGTAGCTGTGACTAAACCAAGGCATTGAAGATAGGCAGATTTTACTGGGGCACTGGTGGAAGCTCTGCATAAAAAGGTGAAATTAAACATGGATGTTGGCCAATCAGCATACACTTTGCTTATGGAGTAATATGCACATGTGAATTTATCTTTTTCATTAAAAAAGGTCAATTGGATGTTTGGAATGTGACCTGTTAAGATGCTTAAGGACTGTAAAAATATCTACTGTAGACTTCATTTTCTTCAATGCAAACATATGGTGAGCAGCTAAATTAATTACTTAGTAATTCTGCCCCAGTCCTGTCTGCTGGTATGATTTTATTGCATTTTTGAGGGAAGTGGGTATCATGTTGGTGTAGGTTATGCCCACTTGCCTGGCAGAAATTAAAGTGACCTGCCTAGTGAGTGGATAGTGGTCACACTTGTGCTGCCTGTACAGATCTGTAGCACGCTGCAACTCTGCTGCAATCCAACTAGTCAGTTCAACACTCACAAACCACCATTCATCCCCTTGAAGTTGAAAAGGAATGGGATGACAATTATATTCTTATACATTTGTTTGATTGTGACTTGATGTCACTTCATATTTCATAAAAATCATAGTAAAACTGTGACTAAATATAATTTTGAGATTGTTTTGCCTGGAGCTGGACACTCACAATCAGGAACGACACAGTAACCTGGAAGATGCCTAACATCAAACCTGAGAAAGTCTCTATTGTCTGGGAGTGATAAAGATCTTCAAAGGGTTATTCTCTAAAGTCCGAATTTTCACATAAGGGTGTACAGACTGCTACTGTCGCAGTCACGTCTTTATAATGAGAATATTGTCGCAGTTGCGACTTTACTATCGAAATTTGGTTGCAGTTGTAACTATTAAATTGTCGCAGTCGCAACTTTACAGTGGGAGAATTGTCGCAGTCACGGATTTGCTATGGGAATCCGCTGTTTGAGTATTTGACAGTTGAATTCGCACTATAAAGAATAACCCCCTCAGCCAGTACAATCAGGTTTAGGGATGGCTGTATATTTCTTTTCCAACAAGGACATGTCAATAAATCCTTCACAGACACATTTTTATTTTTGGTTTCTAAAGATTTATTGAAGCACTGGCAGAGTGTTGCTTGCACATTGCCTTGAAATAAAAAGCTTTTCATGGATATTGTAAAAACATTATTGCAGTAGAAGGTATTGCTATTAATCAAGTCTATAAACTAGACTTAAGGAAGTTCAATGTTGGTCCTTCACGGGGGATTTCTCTCTAGCAAGACAGAATACTAATATTTGTCTATTTTATTCCTAACGTACACTTCCCAACTGACTGCAAAAAATAAAAGGCACTTGAAAGCTGGTCTTCTTCAGAGTTTGAAACAAGAGGGACAGTATTATAGTGCTGGTAAAGGTTTTCGGTTATGAGCCGAACGTTCTGATTTTACTCCAGGTCATCGTGGTGCTGAGAGCTTTCATTAATAACCTGCAACATTGAGAAGGTCAGCATTACTATGTGATATTTATTAGATACATTAACCATTGTTTTCATAGAAATATTCAGTTCATATGCAGCCGCACCAGCGCTGAACGCAAGCGCATGCCAGGTACACTTCTTGTTGTATAATTCCTGAGTGTACGGATGCAACACGAAGAATGGGCGCCCATAGGAGCCGCAAAAGTCGAGGGCGCATTCAAATGGTGCTAAAAGCGCAGCGCTTTAATACCAGTGTGAACCTGGCAAAATCAATAGGAATAGTTTATTCTTAACTCAGCACCTATATGTTCACATAAATTATTTGTAAATATGTTTGGAAAGCTTGTGTTTAAACTGGTTCCAACCTCCAGTAAACCTGTTTACAAGACATACAACTGTCAATTTAATCACAATAAAAGAGAAACAATGTTGAAGAATTCCATTGTAACTAATGGTGATATGAAGTTATAGAGGGGAATTCACCATTCAGCAAAGTGAGCTCCGAATCCTTCGGCTCACTTCACAAATGGTATTATGCGCTCGCTGATGTCCTGCACGCGGATATCAGCAAGCGCATTAAAGGGATTCCCGTCTCGGCGAGACCAAAAGAGTTGCCTCACCGAGACTGGAATCCCTTTAAAGCACTCGCTGATGTCCGCATGCAGGACATCAGCGAGCGCATAATACCATTTGCGAAGTGAGCCGAAGGATTCCGAGCTCACTTCGCTGAATGGTAAATTCCCCCCACAAACTGTCCATTTAAAAAGAAAAAAAAAAGTTTATCTGTTACAGAATTGTAGTATGGAGTTTGGGCTTGGTGCTTCATTTTGTAGGAAAGATGTTTTGAAACAAACGGCAGTATAGAGTATCAGGCACAGCCAATAAATCGTATAATCAGGAGCTTGTTGTATTGGTCTCCATCCAGACCAGTAACATTGTTACACGTTGCCACAAATGATCTTCTATCATTAGAATTAATTGAAAATGTGATTGAGAACTCGGTACCTCTCATTCATTTTCTTCTTATTCCACACCTGCCAGTATGTTGAACATTTGCAGCGTTTAGAAGGGTGTAGTTGGATATTGTCTTATTTTAAATCATACAACTTTTTTTTTGGTGATTTTTGTGCAATAAATGGTAATATAAATGCTAATTATAGTTTTGTTTTCTCTCTGTTATGAAACACAAACGAGAGGTTGCTATTTTATTCTGTTTGCTTTTTTTATACCATTTTTGCTTTTTATTGAGCAATATTAACCACCACTTCCTGAGTCACAGTCCTAAACGGCTTCATTGTCAAATAATTAACACATCAACAGCGGACATCTTAAAAGAGTTAAAGCGTGAGTATGGAAGACCCGGTAAAATCTAAAGCCAGTGCTAGAGTCCTCTTTACAGAAGTTATGAAAAACCCCTGCAATAGGAATCTCATTCAACATTTTTATATTTCCATTATACCAATGAATAAGGAATATTTAAATAAAATAATATAGTGGTCCTTTAATTCAACAAAATGTGACAACAAACCTGCCCATCTCTTGTTTCAACAGTCTTGATCAGAAGGGTTCTTTTGGAATGAGAATCCATCACAGGCAGAGATTCAAGGTTAGTTTCTACAAAATTATGAATGTAGAAATATAAATATCAGCAAAGGAAAACATGGCAAAGATACAAAAGAATGTCTGGTATGACAAGTATCGAGAGAACCATCTACCAAGTCAAAACCTCCCAACTAAATCCTCCTGCAAATCCTAGGAAAAGGGTTTAAAGCTGGTTGTACAATTGAGTATTTAAACAATTTCCTGCTTATGCACTCAGGTTCCCAAACCCTAGGGATCCACTATCTTGTCGGGATGGGCTTAAATTATGTTAACATCTTCATTGTATAATTAAAGCATTTCTTCACTATCCCATGTTCTTGATTCATTAACATATCCAGTTTTCATGCGAGGATAGATTTTAAAGCACAGTAGGATGTCTGCTTCAGCAAGTATTGTTTAACTCTTGAGATTCTCTGCTGTAATTCTAGGGCTAAACTAGGTTATTGGCTGCAGGTTTACTGCATACAATGGAGCCACAATGAAAATAAAAACACGTAGCATTTAATCGCGTGTAAACTGCGTTAAATGGTTTTCCAATACAAAATGTGTTTGATGCAACAAATCATCTATTTAAAGAAAGTCAGGTGGTTTGCAGTGTTTACTATGAAAGTATATGGCACACATTTTATCTTTGGTTGTATTGTGTTTTATCTGTGATGCCTGAAGCTTTGATCTAATGCACTGGGCACTTTAGCCTGTCAGATAAAGGAGATTTGATTTTGCCTGCATCATGATTGTTGCTTAAACTCTAAGGGGGGAGTTCTCCATAGTGCGAAGTGAGGGACTGTTATGCTCCCGTTGATGTCCTGCACGCGGACATCAGCGAACACTTTAAAGGGATTCCAGTCTCGGCTAGGCGACTCGAGTGCTCTCGCCAAGACTGTAATCCAGGGGTCTCAAACTTGCGGCCCGCGGGCCATTTGCGGCCCTCGGGATGCTAGTTTGCGGCCCCCAGTCCTGCGCTGGATCTGGGATAAAGGGAGTCCAGTCTGACTCCCTCCGTGCAAAGAAGAGGGCTCCTGTGACCCGATCGGTCACAGGAGCCAATA
>WMED01017126.1:0-13098 GCA_019650415.1 Pipa parva | reverse complement strand
CTTTCTCTCCTACATGTGGAAATCAGTGAACGCTTTAAAGGTATTCCAGTCTCGCGAGGCAATTCAAGTGGTCGCGAAGTGAGGTGAAGTACCTTTAAAGCGTTCGCTAATTTCCGCGTGCAGGAGAGAAGGGAGTGCATACCAGTCTCTGTGAAGTGAATCGAAGGATCGCCAGGTAAGTTCGGACTTTCCTGAATTACCCCCTAATTAAAGTGAAGTATCCTTGTGATATTATACTTGTATTGTACAATGCACTTTTTCAATGTCTGTATTATATTTGTATTGCTTAATTGTACAGCACTTTGTACATTTGTGGTGCTTTATAAATAAAATTATACATACGTATAACTTACAAGTTCATGAAAAACAATGTCCAACATTGTTTTTTCAAGTTCATACAGATAATTGGGGGTGTGAGGGACAATCTGAAATGCACCAAAGTTGAAGCATGCTTCAGTCATAGGATGGCAAACAGGTCACCTATTGCGAATGTGTAAGTGCCAGTGTTAGGGATGAATTTCATTTGGGTCATGCTGGGTTGGTGACCCAGATTAAAACAGCTTTTGGTCATATAACTGTGTCACGTAACCCAGAAATTAACCAGCGGCAATACAGTGCTACAGTTAAATCGCCTCCTTGCAAAGGAAAGCTGGTGACAATCTAGGGGTGAGGGGGTAAGAGGAAGGGTTTGATTTTTTTCTAGAATTCAGCCCTTTTAAGTGTCATAGATTGAAAATTGAGATAGAATTTACTGTATTGCACTTGTGAGTAATCAGATGGACCTGATCTGACTGACTCAAACAAAATGGTAATGTATGAAAAGGCCTTAGGGTTAGCAGTCTTAGCCACCAGATAATAGTTTGTTTGACAGAAAGACAACAGGTATTTTTAAAACGTATATCTTCAAATTCTCATATATTATGCAACATATTAAGAGTTAATTATTGGCAAACTTCCCAAAAGGCCAATATTTATGCATAAAATTATATCATCACTCAAAAAATTTTTTGATTTGTTGTGCCTCAAAACATTGTAATATTGTAGATTAGACCTGAAAAACTGATTTACTTTAAATGGCCACTAACACCAGAGAAACAATCTCATTTGGGTTTGCATGGCACTACCTGTAAAAATGTTACATTTGAAGTTGAATTCCTTATTTGAATTACTTTTCATTTGTTTTTCTTCCTTTTGGTGGCAAGCATATTTTATCTGTTAAGTAATAAACCCTATGGGGGTTATTCTCTAAACTCCAAATTGTTACATATATAAGGTGCGAATTCACCAGATAAAGACAGTCGCAATAAGCTGCTACTGTCACAGTCGCGTCTTTATAATGAGAATATTGTCGCAGTCGCAACTTTATTATGGGACATTTGTCGCAATCTTAACATTAAAAAATTGTCGCAACTTTATAATGGGGAAATTGTATCAAATTTGCTATGGGAATCTGCTATTTGCGAATTCGACAGTCGAATTCGCACCTTAGTGAATAACCCCCTATGTTTTTTATTATAGAAGACAGACAAAATAATTAAAGTCAGGAATTTGGCTTTAAGGATGACATTTTTTACAAGTACTTGAATGGAATAACTGCCATGCCAATCCAAATAGAAATGTCTTTTTTTCTGGTGTTACTTGTCTTTTAATAGTGAGAAACATATAATTCATTTTGTGCTTGCTTTTGCCTGATGCTCCTTTACCAGCACAGCGGTCCTGTCTCACTTTGTGACTGAGATACAGATATTTTTAAAAGCCTGACTCAAGTTATGTTACAGTGTAGCCTGGTAGGCTGAACAGCGTGCAATATACAAGATTTCTTCGACAGCAGCAAATGTTACTTTTAAAAAGACCAGTAACACCAAAATATAAACATTTCCATGTGGAGTGTCATTTTTGGAAGCACTGATTGATTAAAAAGTAACTGTAAATGCATTTGAGGCACTTTAATTTTTATGGCATGATTGTCCTTTAAACACTATGGAGACTAGTGGGGCCTACATAAGGATAATTAGGATAATTTCCAAATTATTAATTTGACTTCCTGTCTGTGATTAGGAAATGATTCCTTCCCTCCACGCAATGCAGTACTGGCTGGGTAACATTAGTTACATAATCTAAACTAGCAGTATGGTAGTGTGGTATTCCAGTAACTCTCTGATGCACAGTACCAGACTGGAGGGCCAAATGTACACACATCATCAATGTTAAGTAAAGAAGGAAAGAAATAAATGGATTTTGTGTGGGGCCTTCCAAAACTTGGGCCATTAGGCAACTGTTTTTTTTGGCTTCATGCTTAAGCTAATCCTGACATTTCACATTACATAAACAAATATGAGCACCCAATTGTAAATGATGCAGGGTACTGGAAATAAGTTTAATAGTCTCAAAGGAGAAAATGATGTGAACATGATAATACATTTTGTAATTTCATACATACTTTTTACAAGTTGTGCAATGCTGTGTAATCTTACTTGCTTACATATATATATTATGTATGTAAGATGTATGTATGGACTCTTACGTACAGTATGTAAGAGTTTATTAAGGTTACATATTTGCCTCGCAGTTGCAATTGATATTCTCAGGTTTATTCATGGACTAGCGAAACCAGTGACCACGTATAGATTGTAACCATTTTGCTATAAACTCTCATAGCTTGACTGTAAATTCATGTCCCACGCTACTTACCTGCATACATTACATTACACACTAGTTACTTCCCCATTGGCTTTCCTCACAACTGCTTGGGTAGTTATGAGGAAAGTCAATGGGGAAGAAACGAGTGTGTGGTGTTGGTGCAAAAACACATACAGTAGCAAAGCAATCAGTGTAGTCTTGCCTTAAATTTCATCCCCAGTGAGTTGGTACTTTGGAATAGTAACAGATTATGGGGGTTATTGTCTAAAGTCTGAATTGTTGCAGAAAGGTGTTAATTCGCCAGCTAAAGACAGTCACAATAGACTGCTACAGTCACAGTCACATATTTATAATGAGAATATTGTCAAAGTTGCGACTTTACAATGGGAAATTTGTCGCAGTCACAACTTTAAAAATTGTCGCGCTTGCGACAATACAATGGGTAAATTTGTCGCAGATGCGGATTTGCTATGGGAATCCGGTGTTTGAGAATTCAGTTGAATTCTCACTTTAGTCAGTAACCCCCTAGATGTTACTGCAAACTGTAATCGTGCTCTTAAGAATGGCATTGCCCAGCAATGATGCAATCCCCCAATCATATATGGCGATTCCTGCTAATTTAAACAACCAGAAGCAGTGCTGGTATGGTGCTGGGGAGTTTTTGACCCCCCTGTTATAACGCACTCACCAAACAGTGCTTATAGATAAGCACTGCTTCTCTGCATGGATCATAAGAGCACATTTTATGTCATTTTGATTACATGCACCAAGCCTTCACTTTTATATTACTTATTCTATAAGTGATATTTTCATGTTATCACTATAGTGATTTACTGGTAATCACTAATGGTTAAACAACACCATCTAGATATATATATATATATATATATATATTCCAATTAATAATTTATATATATATGTCACTATCATTATTTAATATTATTTTTACAGTATCACGCTAGGGGCAATTCCCCTGTCCTTTCTTCTTATCTCCATTGAGATACATCCATCCATTGCCACATATCCATTGCACCAACGGAACCGCTTTTCCATTTTCACACCTTGAGGTATTTAGGCAGATGACCTCAGTGGTTCAAGCGCAGGATCAAGTAACTTCTACAAATTGAATGGTCGCACTAATTATTTTATAATCATTTGAATACTTCATTTTATGTATTATTTTTATTTTGCATTCTTTTACTGAATTTTTTGGCGCTACGCCTTACACTGGACTGTTTGTATATCTTTATACTCATTGCTCCATTGTGTTTTTTTCCTATCAGTGACAGCTATTCAATTTGGCAATTGAAATTCAACCTCTATATTTTTTGGGTGGTGCTTGTCCGAAAGTTTTTTTTAAGGTTTTATTGCTAATATTGACCTTTTTCACTGTCATAACATGTCTGGAGTGCCAGTATTGGTTGTGACTAGTCCTTGATCTTTCTATATTTAATTTGAATTATTTATTAAGCCAGAAGAAATTGCAAAACGTCCTCTTGCAATCGCTGGCTAGCTTCCTGTCAGCCGTTTGGAAACAGACTGATAATAGTCTCCACTGTTTTACAATCCTCATATTTCATATAAAATTCCACTGAACACCAATGCAATGCTAACAGCATGTTTTAAAAGACAGAGATGAATATTTTATTAATTTAGTTTTTTCTATTTAGTCATTTGTAAAATTAAGTAATAAGTAATTACCTTTCTTCTTTGCACTTTTGTCAATATTTGCAAAATATTTGCTTCTATGCAGACTGATTTGCGCGATAATGACACACCCTAACACTGGCACAGAAAGCTGTTGTCAGAGAAACATAATTAATAGATCTCGTTAGATGGAATTTAAAGAGGACATGCAATGACATATGTTTATGTCTAATAAAATTCACATGCAACTCCCTGTAATTTGTGATGGCTGCTTCTGAAATTAGAGGTTGATGTTTAGAACCTAAAGGCACTGTTACACTACTTTCCTGAGGAAAACGTTTAAAGTTTCCTTTAAACATTTTAACCCTTTGTTACTGTTATTATTTGTCACTTGTTCTAACTGCACTGCTGACCTTCCCAATACTCTTGCATTCAGTAAATTCTGTGATGTGGCAAATTTGAGACACATTTGACAGTTTAAAACAGCTGTGGACTTGCAGAGCACTTTGCACAGCTTTGCACAGGTAAATTGACTACTCATCAAGCATCAGAGTCTGCTGCAGTAGCAAGTTTGACAAGGTGTCCTGTGTCGCATTTACCAGTTTTACTTTGCCAGATTGAAGTGGTGAATTAGGAGGTTGATGGCAGGACTCCTGCGGTCTGACTGACTATACCACACTACACAAGAGACGACTAGTTGTCTGTAATCCTCTGTTTAGTGAATAAGGAGTACAGAATTGGAGGGGCAGTCGAATTCTCACTTTGATGAATAAGCCTAAGTTTGCTTAATATGTCAAAGTCACTTTGATATTTGCCAGACTTCCTCAATAGACATTATGGGGGTTATTCACTTAAGTCCGAGTTGTTACGTATAAATGCGAATTTGCCAGCTAAAGACAGTCGCAATAGGCTGCTACTGTCACAGTCGCGACTTTATTATGGGAAAATTGTCACAATCTTAACATTAAAAAATTGTGAAACTTTACAATGGGGAAATTGTAGCAGATTTGCTATGGGAATCCACTGTATGAGAATTCGACAGTCGAATTTGCACCTTAGTGAATAACCCCCAATTTCACTACATACAGTAGCTTTGTTTTATCCAAAGTTAAATACAATTTAAAAAAAAAAAAGTTAAAATTAACAGTCATACAGCAGAGCCCTGGGGAATACCACTTAGAACCGTGGACCATTCAGAATAACAATCATTGACCAAAACTTTCTCAAGACGGTCTTTTACCAATTTTTAATCCATTTGCAAACTGCACTTTCCAAACCAATGGACCTTAGTTCAGGGTGTGCCGGTCAATGTGTTAACTCACCTTTTTCATTGTTTCCCTTATTGTTTTATGTAGTGCTTATTTACTTAATTTATCATTTGAAATGTGAACCTTGTTTTTTTTTATAGCAGGTAGATGAGAGCAGGGCATGACTGCAAATCCACCTACTTGGATTGTGTATGTTCAACCTTTGCTCACCTGGATTTCTTCCAAATTCTCCTTCTCAAACACATATGTAGATGATCTTATGTGTCTGTGATATTGAACATAGAATATGAGCTACACTGGACCAAGGAGAGATTTCATTGTATAAAAGCTCTGGAAAGCATTGTAGAATATGTTGGCACAATATAAATAAAGAAGAATAATTCTAATAATATTATATGTGCAGATATTAACAGAGTTTTCCTTGTAAAACCTCACATTGCATATTTTGAATTAAAGCTTAGTTATGTGACATGAAATTATATCAATCACCTGATTCTTGCATCTGCAACTAAATATGTTACTATATAAATAAAGAATAATTATTATAAAAAAAAATATGTGCAATTGGTTTTCTGCTGTCAAGAAGACAGCATAACATTACATTGCATAATACGTATTGTATACATTTCACTCCTTAGCCTAATTCTTCTCAAAGATAATTTTAAGCATAATTTAAAGTAATGGAGTAGTGTCAGTCTAGCTTTTATGTTTTCCACTGTTTATCTCCTGTTATTTGACACCTGCCATTGCATCATGGAAACTGGACACATTCAAATAATACAGCACCACAGCCCACATATTTAGGAAACCATAAAACACAAACAAGTATCAGTAACTTTTTTTATCAGCAGCTCTTTTCATTGAAGACTTTCAGATTAACAATGCGCCCAATATAAGTGGGTGATTCCATCCTAAGGACACCAAGTCAATGGCAGGCAAGTGTCTGTAATGGCTCAGTGATGTTAAAGGGTGCCGCTATTTAGGTGATCTGCATCTAAACAATATAGACAACTCATTGTACCTTGACATGAGGAATACTAAATGAGTCTATGCATCACTCTTACTCCATCACTGCAGCCTATTGCTGCTGGAATGATGATGTAGGATTAGTTTGTAAAATATTCTGAGTTCTCTGATTAAATTTATTTGATTTTAATTCACATGTCTAGACCACAGCATGCTCAGAAAAAGGAATGCTTATCCTGAAAAACTGATGCCTATCTTAAGACTATTGTCAGCAGTGGTGTAAGTAAATGAATAAGTGAATGAGGCATATGGCATAGTGAAGCACTAGCCTAAAGGCTTAACAAATTTGAGGTTTATTGTAAGGGACAAATAAAAGAAGAAATGATCCTGCCCAAACCAGTCAGTTAACTACTATATACACTAGGCAATGAGGTTCTCGATTGACTGGATATTCCACCCATCTTAATCGGTAACCACTGAATGGGTATTGTTGGAAAAATCTGATTGAATTTCACACATTGAGGATGCGGAAACTATGGGGGTTATTTACTAAAGTGAGAATTCAACTATCGAAGTGAATTTTCATCACTTTGGGTGGCTGCACACTGAGGGGGTAATTCAGTAAGAGGACTCCTGAATTACCCCCCATGTGCAAAGTGAGCTGAAGGATTCGGAGCTCTTTTCGCTCAATGGTGAATCCCCCCCTTGGACTTTAGTCAATAAACCCCTCCCATTGGTGTCTGCTAAAGAAAGTGCAGCAAAGTAAACCAGTTTTCTGTACTAATTTACTTTTTATATATTTGGCATTTTTAACAAAATTATCTTTTTTTTCTGGTTTCATACCCAATATGTGGCAGCTATTCAGTTTTTCAATTTAAATTCAACCTCTATATTTTTGGGAGGTGCTTGTCTGAACGTTTATTTTTTTAAGTTTTATTGCTAATATTGACCTTTTTCACATTTAAATTCAACCTCTATATTTTTGGGAGTTGTTTATTTGAAAGTACAATAGTAAATTTCTATTTACTAGACAATATTATAATTAATTATGTTGCGCTCGCAACATAGTAAAATTGGGACTGCAACAATATTCGCAAAGAATGAAGAATTCACACCTTTATGCAACAATTTGGACTTTAGTCAATAACCCCCTAGGACAGTGGTTCTCAACCTTTTTTTGCTGTGACCCATTATCCATGACCTTGACAATTTTAAAGTCGCAACCACGACAATATTCACATAATCTTACTTTACTATAAAATTATTATCACAGTAGTGACTTTACTATAGAATTATTGTCGCAACTTTACTATAGAAAATATTGTTGCGACGTCATTAAAGAAAAATATTGTTGCGGTCACAACGTTAAAACTGTATCAGAAATCTGCAACAATCCCGAGGGGTGTTAGGCAACCTCTGGCTAGTTGACATTCTACCCCAAAAGGGGTCATGACCCCCAGGTTGAGAACCACTGCCCTAGGAGGTTATAACCAAACATTGTTTTTATCAGTTCAATTTGGTAAGCTCATCAATATGGTGAGAGCAGGTAATAGACCTGTCAAAAGGTAGAAAATAATATTTTTAGAGCATGGTGTTAGGATTGCAACTCACCTGTGGTCCTCCCTTGAGATCCAGCGTTGGCATTCATTGCGGACGCCATCTTGTGTTGATTCTAGTCATGAGCAGCGTATCCTTCTGGCATGTAAGTACCCGCAGATGCCTTGGGGTTGTGATGTGCACAGTCATGGTATTGCATCACCTGTCTCGACCCTTAGCTCTGACTTTTGACTCTGCACCCGTGCCACCTGCCTTGACCATTGCTAGCCTATCGACCATTCTACCTGCCTCCTGTTCTGTACTCTACCTACAGTGGACAGCAAACCCTAGGAGTCACGACCTGGACAGTGTACTGCCACAAAGTTTATACCTCCTTGCGGAGGGTCAGGGTGAAGACTGGTTGTGTCTTAGACTCAGCGCCTTGAGGTTTGCTAGCGCCAAGTCTACTGTGCTTCTGGTTCCCTGCTGCCACCTCCTTCTCCTCCCTCTGGGTTCCAAATCTGCCCATGGCACATGGCTACACTTTTGTTGGAAATTGCTGTGCTTTTACCCCACAGGAAAAAAACACAGCTTTTCACTTTTAATTAAATGTGGTGGAGTTGAAGAGCAGGCTGATTGCTCTCCAACTCCAAATTGCTCACGACTGCTGTAGTATGCAGTAAAAGCCCAGCCATCACTAATGGTAGGATAGCCTTGGCTTGGAATAGTTTTTCCAATGCAAATATTATTTTTACTGAAAAATAAGTTCCTAAAACCAGCTCTACAATAATTGATGATTCAAATGGGTTTGTATTTGAGATCTTCAATTTGAAGCCAAGGTGTCTGTACTGAATCCGTTGCTCGGATTGTTTCCAGCTTTTCATAACATGTTTCTTTTATTTGACAGCACTCTTGTTCCAGTGGTTGGAGATTAACCAAGTTTTCTAATCATTAAAGAATTAAGTTTCAATCAAGCCAAATAGAGAAAAGTAGCTGGTCCTCTGGTCCACTGAACTTAGTTTGTAAATATAGTATTTTATTTACCAAGTATTAGGAGGAATTCAGAAATTGGCTTGGCTTTCATTAACGGTAAATACAGGTTCTTTTTTTTTTTTTTTTTAAAAGCCTAGATTTATGTGTTAAAGATGTAAATTGAATTTTATACTGATATTTAAAATATAAATTATTTAGGTTCCATTTAGAATTTTGTAACCTAAAAGCACATTTCAAAAGTATTTCTAGCCTTGTCTGAGTATCTTATTTTACTGAACACTGAAATGTTCATCTGTTTTTTTCAAAGCATTTAAAGGCAAAGTTGGTTTCTTTTAATGTACCATTGTTTTAGGTTATTAAAAAAATCTCAAGAGAATAGAAACAGAACATCATGTATTCAGTTTCTATGTTGACACAGATGTTGCATGTTGTCACAGTGAGGTTTACAATTAATGCCTGATGACAAGAATCCTTGAAATGATGTATCTTGGGCACAGAACCTTTAGGACAGCTGCTTCATTATAGTATAAGATTCGTGACTCTGAATTTGCCATTTGACGCCCCCAAAGTTCCACCTTGTTTTTTTTTGGGGGGGGGGGGGTTATGCAATAAACATGATCTTTGTGTTCTACCTGTTGTATGTATGCACTGCTCACATGTAGCAGGCTATGGCAAAATATCAATCTGTGGTGTAATTTAGGTTATATCTGTCAAATAAATCAAATGATTAACCAAAATAATGGAAAAAAAAAAGGAATCAATGTTCAGTTTTAGTATGTTAGTCATGTGGATTGCAAGCTAGATAACTGTAGATGAAAATCTAATTGAGGGACATTTTCCCCTTCTACTCATAGAATCCCTGTGCTGCAATACAGATTGGGTAGCCATGCAGTACATGCCTAAACTTTTCTATTAGAAGCTGGTAAAGACTTAATCCAGTCTCACACTTGCTGTTTTGTAGCTCAGCTGTTCTTCATTAGACTCATTATTGTTTAAGGTGCAAAACAAAGTAGACTGTGTGGATTATGCCACAGGAAACCATGGATACTAATTTTTACAATCAGAGACAGAACAGCCAGTGTGATACAGGTCTTGCTCTGCTTGCTAAGGCAGGACAGATACTTTATTTTCTTACATGAGGAACTGCCAAGTTCCTGCTGCCCGCACTGTCACCAGGTGTTTTATTATGAGGTCATTGACTACTGTTTACACAGGACATTTCTTCTTTGCATATTTGAAATGAATTCCAGTGTATAACTTTTTTTAATGGACATTTCGAGGGGTTAAATAAACCTTAGCCAGGCTGGTTTAACCCCTTCCCCCCCCCCGAAACATTGTTCCTGTACCTTGCACCCATGGTTCAATGGTTCATTGAAAACATTGTATACCAGAATTCTGAGAGAGTGCAGTATTAATGGTAATGTGTTTTTAGAACAAAAGCTCCATCTAATGACCAGCAGTGTAACTAGATGCTTAGGGCCCCTTTCCTGCCCCCTCTCCCCCAACCACTGGACCAAAATACTATGGCTTATTGCGATTCTGAAGGTGTAAGAGGAAGGTTCTGCCATGCAGCAGAGGGGTTGCAGCAGTCACTTCGTCCCCTGGAGGCTGGTGCTAGATTGCAGCCAAACTTCTGCAACTCCTATAGTTATGCTCCTGATAATGATCATTACAAGTGTGGTTGTGTTGTATTTAATGTATAAAAATGCAGAAAAGGTTGTTCTCCACACTAAGTCCACCCTTTCAAACTTTTCTGTCTATAATTAATAATGGTACAGAACATAAAACATGTTTCCTTTAATTATTATTTACTGCAATTCAAATGGAATTTGTATTTACCAGCAGGACAAAATTCCAACTGACTTTTTTTTTTTTTTTTTTTGCGATATTTAAAATAGCAACAAGTCTAAGCAATTCTGTGTGGTGGAATGCAGTTTGCTTGGCAAACACCCCACAGTGTGACCTTTATTTTATATGCATATTAGACACGCAATGTCCTTGAACAGTTTCTCATAACTATTACTACCACTTTTTTTGTTTTTTAATTTCCATTTTGGATACTGTTAGATATAATAACACAAAAATATACCAGAGTATGGTTGAGTATTATCATCTTTTAAGCTTTTGCTGAGACATATAGCAGTTCAGTTGCATAGGCAAATGGAATATATGATTGTCATTGTAGAAATCCTCTCTTGTGTTCTCAGCAGTTGTGTAACCTGCATTTTAGAATCCACTGAAGCACACGACCCTGTCGAGTTACTAACATTGATTTAACATGATCAGATTTATCATATAAGGTGTGGTGCGGTATTGTGACGTGACTAGCATTTTAGTGTTTTTAACCATACTGTATGGCACTTTTTCTCTTTTGAGTGATAGAATTTTTCATTTTTAACTATAAATAAATTCTGATAATATTTCACACCTCTGTACTGTGCGTGTTATATAGGCCTGTCTGTGGTATCTTGTGTTCTATCTCATTTTACTGTAGACCAGTTTAATTCAATGTTGTCTTCATAGTATACATGATAATGTGCTCCCTTTTATACAGTTATAATCCGTGGCTAATCTACAGCTGGAATGCCACCAATCAGAAGGGGTGTTTGAAAATTTATGAGTAAAGCAACAATAAAGAGTAGGCGCACCACCTAAACAATCAATTATAGTTCATTTCTACACAGCAGATGCAAAGTGGGTGCTAGGTTATAGGAGCCTCAGGTGCTTTTATTAATCCCTCATATAATACAAAATTCACTAGAACTTGCATCTTTCATTTCTTAATTGGACCACTTTCATACAAATCTTTTAAAATAGAAACCTTCTCTTTTTTTAAAATCGAACACTTACATAGGTGTTCCAAAACACAAAAAAAAAAAAGTATAAATCACACATGTGAAGTAGTGCTGAATCATCTACTAATGTTAAAGGGCTATGTGATACGAAGTGATAGACTACAGCTATTTATTTTTTCAGGAGACCTGGGAACTAGTATATCACACAGTGACTACTGTCTATTTAAAATATGAACATTTCAAACTTGGCAGGTGACATACCGTGTGCAACTTTTATTGTAAATCATAGTGAGTTGGGGTTATAGTTTGTTTTTGTTGCTATTCCTTCAAAAGCCATTGATAGTCTATTGCCCAATGTTTCATTCCCCTAAAGAGACAGGTTCCAAGATTTTTCTTCGCTTGATATAATGTATAATGACATTTTTGAGACAGTGTGGATTCAGTTTGCTATAAATGGAAAATTACTTTCATTGCTTATCAGTATAATTTTATGACCCTTCCCAGCTCTTTCCACATTCCTGTTAGTATTTATTTTTTCTTAGACAAACATATGTATCTAGGCACTTATTGACTTTAATAACAACATTATCACTGAGTCGGGTTTTTCCTGATATGTGGTTACGATAATGTATTCTTGTTGATGAACAGCAGATGTAGATGAGCAGGTACTATGAAAATTTTAACTGAATAAACCTATGGATCAAACTATATAACAGTAAAAGCAGGCCTGCTTTATAAAAGATGAGATACTAGGCATATATTAAAGTGCACCTTCTTTATAGTGCAAATATTGCTGTCTGTGGCACAGCACGGCACCATTGCTTCAATAAATTTCCTCATTTATTGCTAAATATTGATTTTAATTGCGATGTAATGTTTAAGTTACCTGCCTGCCTTGTACTGGGTCATGTGCTGAAAGCTATTGGGCAGTGTAGTGGCTCAATGGCTTGCACTGATATCTTGCAGTGCTGGAGTCCTGAGATCATTCACTCCGACAGTATTATCTATATGGAGTGTATATGTTTTCCCTGTGTTTTGTAGGTTTCCTCCCAAAATCCAGACACACTGGGAAATTAACTGGAGTCTATTCTGACATGCTTTGCATTGAGAAATGGTATTATCTACCTATCTATTATTGCTGCAAGATTCTGACTGGTTACTTACAATTCTGAAGTCTTTCAGTCAATTCTCTGGCTTAAAGGAACAGTTTAGGCACCAGCAGTTATTTGCTGTCTGTTTGGCACTGTTAAATA
>WMED01017125.1:0-13099 GCA_019650415.1 Pipa parva | reverse complement strand
AAAGAATTTCATGATTGCACTATTTCAAATTATTCTAATTCGTTGACCAGCACTTGTGTGATATATATGACAAGTGGTGGAGGAGTGATAAGGGGGTGGATTTCTGTGCTTCAGAGACAATCACAGTTTTAAAGCAAACAGAAGTAAATACATAATTTACCATTATATAAAGAATACCAAAAATACAGGACTCAATGTGGATCTTGGTCATAACTTTATATAATGGTAAATTATGTATTTATTTCTGAATGTGTAAATATGTAAAATAATTCATGCAGAATTCTAAGCTTTCCCATAATGCAAACAAGCTGTGCTGGTTGTAAATGATTTTTCAGTTTTCAGCTCAAGCTTAATAACTGCTATCCACTTGTTTTATATACTTGCAGGGTGCTATGATGGCTCACTTTATGTACTGAGCAAAAGGGATGGAAAGACGCATTGGATTTTCACAACTGGAAATGCAGTGAAAAGCTCTCCCACCGTTGATTTCTTGACTGGTCTAGTGTTTGTTGGCTCCCATGATAAACACTTGTATGCATTAGACATAGAAGTAAGTACAGAATATTTAGGGTCTTTTTCAATTCAGTATTTTTAAAGGAATTGTATACTCCATTTCTCAGTAGTTATTCTGAAGAAGTTTAACAGCACTATTGCAAATAACATTCATTTTCTACATATGTGTTCATCCTAAAGAAAACCTGTCTGAAAACAGACTTCAGTTTAGAATGCTATAGTATTTTCTTTTGCTTTTTCAGGTTAAAAAGTGTGTCTGGAAGCAGTGCTGTGGGGGTGCTGTGTTTTCCTCTCCGTGTATAACATCAAAGCCATATCACCTGTATATAGCTACGCTCGGGGGACTAGTAATGGCTGTCAATCCAGTAAGTGTCCAAAGCAGGATAAATGAGAAAAAGCAGGTTTTGTTGTGCCTCTAAGTAAACACCCCTAAATGAAATCTGCTCTTATTGAACTCTTTCTTGACTTGAGTGAGATACTAATAATGTATTAAAAGTAATAACTGTGCTCATGTGCCATTGGGTATGATTATAGCATATAGCTCATTGGTTTACTCTTTTTAGTATTACTTGTAAAATTTGCAATACATTTTCTCTAAATTTAGAACTTCCTTCATTGTATCATACCCCCCTGAAATGTTTAATTTGGATATTGTGAACTGCTACAGTTGACTTATTTTCCTAAGTTGCTTAAGCTATTTTACATGTTTCCTTAATCTTGCAGATTACGGGTTCCCCTGTTTGGAAATATGCCTGTGAAAAGCCAGTGTTTACATCCCCTCAGTGTAGTCTCGATCACGTGTTCTTTGGGTGCGTTGATGGAAATTTGTACTGTCTGAGCCATGCTGGAGAAAAGGTGAAGTAGTTTTTTCTTTTGGGACCTTGCTTACCTCACAAGAAGAGAGACCACTTTCCCCACAGGTTTATACTCTGCATGAGTGGTCAGTTTGTACATTAATACCACACTTCCTGTAATGCAAAAAAGGTTGTTGGGTTTTTATCAGATTTTATTTTCAGGGCAACTTTTACTTTCCCTATGATAAACCTAGAGGTATATATTTAATGGTAATAACATTAATGAAGTATTATAGCTGTTTTGGGTTGGTACATTGTTGCAGAGCTTGCCATTTTTGTAGGTTTGTGAAGCATTTAATTAGAAGGGCCACCAGGAAGAATGTTACAGTAAGTATTACAACTGATGATACTGCTTGTAACATGACAATAAAGGTGCATTTCTATTATTGCCAAGACATAGGCCCCCATATTAATAGTCATTGCCAACATGTACAGGTACTTACCCAGTTGTGTCAGAGCTGCCCCTTCTCTGTCTATGAGAAGCAAGGACATGATCACAAATGCCTTGGGTTGTTGACTTCTGTTACTCATCTTTATTTGTGTTGTGTTTCTGCAGATTTGGCATCTTACAACCAATGGACCAGTGTTTTCTTCTCCATGCCTCTCACCCCTTTCTAAAAACATTATTTTTGGCTCACATGATGGCTTTGTCTACTGCTGCAATTCTGAAGGCATTTTACTTTGGAAACACAAAGCAAGTTCAAAAGTTTATGCCACTCCATATGTTTTCCTTGACCCATCTGCACAGAATAGTGAGCTACTGGCAGCTGCTTCCTCTGATGGAAACTTGTATATACTGAATGTTAAGACCGGACTCTTGAACAGTACACATAAGCTGGAAGGGGAGATTTTCTCTTCCCCTGTTGTATATGGAAGCAATCTCATTGTTGGTTGTAGAAATGATTATGTATATTGTTTAGATATAATCTGCAAAAATGAAATAAATCCTTGACGCACAGAATCATCCTAATATATCTAGTCTGCCTTGTCTTATAATTGTTGAGTATTTATTTACACAATTTAATAAAATAATGTATTATTATTAAACCTGCTTATAAGTGTACTTCAGTACCAGAGAGGGATTATTTTTATTGCTGATATTTATTTATATATTGGCAACATGTTCGGTAGCACTCTAAATAGTAAGAGAACATCTAAGAAAACCAGTTAAATAGATTACAAAGTTTGCCAGAGCGTATCGTATTATAAAGAAACAGGAATGAAGACTTGCAGGTAAGATCTTACAATCTAAAGTGTTATGGGGAGAAAAAAAGTATGGGCATCCTAATGGGAAGCCTACATAAGTTTAGCCAAAGGAAGATGATAATTGCTTCTGTGTGGGAATCCAGGTTGATGTTCACCCAACCTAGCAAATGTAAACAAATGTCACCATTCATGATTCTTTATACAAATGTTAATAATTGTTACCTTTCTGTTCTGCTTAATTAATCAATCTTAAAATGTATAATGTAAACAACAAAATATAAATGGTTTAACGCTTGAAACATTGCATGGACGAAATCCCCAGAAATATGTTTAAAAAAAAAATTTCTTTTACTTTTTATTGTACAATAAGGGTGTGTTTATCAAGATGAGAAGATGGCAAAATGGTAGTTTTTTTGTGTAATAAATCAATGGAGGTGTACTATATTGTGGGCAATAGATATTAAAGTCTGAATAGAAAAAATATACTTTTCTCACGTCATGGGGGACACAGGAACACTGGGTAAAAGGTGCCTCTCATCAGAAGGTAGAACATTGCAAAGATCTGAACTAAGATCTACTCACTTCCCTGTTATCCCTGGCACTACTCCTTTCCAAAAATGTAAAGGAGTGAACACTTGCGTTTATGGATGTGGTCAATAACAAAACAGTCCCAGTATTGTTGTTTGATGGAGTTCTCATGGTCAGCTGCCCACTCTCTTGTCCACAAGTCTTTTAAAATCAAAGATAACACAGAAAATCTGGAGAGTCTCTCTTGACCCTAATCCCATGAATTTATCAGCAGTGGATCCCTTTAAGTTAGACCTCAACAAGGTTTGACATCTAGTAGTCACATCAGAATTATCAACTTTCAATCCCTCTGTTATTGGTTCCTGTGTCACCAGGTATGTATACACCACACCAGCTGCTGTGATAAAGGCTCCCAAAGAGAAGAAAATCACAATAGCATAATATGTTTGAAACATTTTAGTACAAAGATCAAAGATACACTCACGTGCTCAGTAAAAATATGCTCATCAATAAAGATACTCTAGTGCTTCCAAAGGTAGTACCCTCCAACATGTTTTGGCAAAAATCAGGCAGTTAAGTTTTACTTCAGACTTAATTGACTCTATATTACCCATTATCCTATTCACATCAATTTTTTTTGACTTTTATTGCCAATCTTATCCATCAGTGTGCCTTTGCATGCTCATTCTAGGTCTTGTGTTTTCCATAGAGGTCACACCTTATGCTCAATTTCACCTTCGCCCCCTCCAGAGACAAATTCTGCGGTTTTGGAAGAGAGACGATCTCTCTCAACAGATCCCCTTGTCTGCTCCGGACCGCTTTTCCAAAGCCTGGTGGCTTCTCCCCGCAGCGCTTTTCATAGGGCCACTCAATTGCATTACCAGCATGACAAGTCATCACCACCAATGCCAGTTTATCTGACTGGGACACCGTTTTCCAGGGTCTCTCAGCCCGGGGAAAATAGTTTCCTCAAGAGGCAACTCTGCCCATCAACATCCTGGAGCTCAGGGCAGTGTTCCTAGCCTTGCTCCTGTGGTCTCAGACTCTAAGCAACCGTCCAGTCTGGATCCAATCTGGCAATGCCACTGCAGTGGCATACATCAATGATCAGGGTGGACCAAGGAATGAAACAGCATCAAGGAAAATGGCAAGAACACAGACATTGAAATTCTACATATTCTGTTCTTAGAACTTCATATTGTGTGACAATCTCTTTGTGATTCCTGGGGGTTCACGCAAAGGAATGGCATTTTCAAAAGCTTCACTGGCTGCTGAATCAAGGAGACAATTTGTGGGCATACATAGAGAAGGGCAAGACTCCTCCCTTTGCCTTTAAGGTCCTCTATACCAGGGCAATGTGTACTTTCTGGGCCTTAAGAAATCTGGCGTCTGCTGGACAGTGGTGCAAGACAGCTACCTGTTTGTCCTTAAATTCCTTCACCAAATTCTACAAAATTCACACCTTCGCTTATGAGGAAGCAGCCTTAAGAAGTGAAGTCCTTCAGTCTGTGGTTCAGACCTACCAGTAGTCTGTTTCCATATGGTCCCACCCTCTTGGGACGCTTTGGAACATCCCAGTGTTTCTGTGTCCCCCACAATGTAGGAGAAAAAGAGATTTATACTTACCATTAAATTGGTTTCTCTTATTTGTAGGGGGACACAGGACTTCCCTCCCCACTGTTTTCTTTTGGTTATACAATGTTCTAATGGAGTTATGAATTGTTGTAGTTTTACTCATTGTTAACCATATTATTTATATTTTTGCCTGAGAAGTCTCTGTCAGTTGCAAATGATTGGAAAGGGGAAGTGGGAGGGTATTAGTTCAGATCCTTGCAATATCCTACCTCTTGATGAGAGGGATCTTTTACCCAGTATTCCTGTGTTCACCTATGACTAAGAGAAACTGATTTAATGATAAGTATAGATCTGCTTTTAGCATCAATCTAACTTGTTAGGACCTGAGTTTGGGTGTTTTAAGCTATTTGGGACTCCATTGACTCCAATGGGAATTTATGCTTTTGCAAATTTTTACTAAAACTACACACGCAAATCAAGCCAAATTTCTACTATATAATTACATGCCATTGCAAAAATATACCAAAGATGAGGGAAGGGGGAGAAAAAAACCTTTGAAACACAGCCTACCATAGTGCCCACTTCAAACACCTATACAATCCCTTTCTTTTAGCAAAGTCCTAATGCAAACTTGGAAACAATTACAACCATGCAGGAGCTTGGACATCTACAGGGGTTGGACACTGAAACACCTGTGGTTTAGACCACAATAATTTATTAGTATGGTGTAGGGCCTCCTTTTGCAGCCAATACAGCATCAATTCATCTTGGGAATGACATATACAAGTGTGTATATATATATACATATACATGATTTGGGCAGCTGTGGATTTATGTTTTTTGGATACAATCCAGGTTAGCACCCGAACATCCCTTTCAGACAGCTTCTTCTTGTGTCCACAGTTAATCCTGTTGGATGTGTTTTGTCCTTCTTGGTGGTATGCTGACATTACCCTGGATTCCGTGGTTCCTGATACATCACAAAGACTTGATGTCTTGGTCACAGATGCGCCAGCAAGACGTGCACCAACAATTTGTCTTCTTTTGAACTCTGGTTTGTCACCCATAATGTGTGCATTGCAATATTTTGAGCAAAACTGTGCTCTTACCCTGCTAATTGAACCTTCAAACTCTGCTTTTACTAGTGCAATGTGCAATTAATGAAGATTGGCCATTAGGCTGGTCCAATTTAGCCATGAAAACTCCCACACTAAAATGACAGGTGTTTCAGTTTCATTGTCCAACCCCTGTACGTTGTCCATAGTGAAGCATACGTTTGTATTACAAAGCGCATTAGGAGATCCCCTCACACTAAATAGATTTTTCCTAATTTACACTGTTGAACCTCGCCCTATTGAATGGATATAAAAAAACTGCTTTTGATATTTTAACACATGGTAAGAAAAACAAAAAATTTGCACCCAATGAAAGAATTTAAAAGTATATACTTTTTTTATTGAAGACTTTTCTTTTTTTGTAATGGACCGTCATAACAATCAGACAAAACTCAAAAGATAATCTACACATATAAGAATTTAGATTCTTATTTAGAATCTTTTTTCAAACACCTGCAGCACAAAAAAAAACGAGCTTCCAGAAAACCTAATTTTTCTGTTGATGTACAGGTGACAATAAAAAGAACATACACTTAATTTCTTAAAATGTTCACTTAGCAATAATTTAGTTATGATAAATAACTTTAGTATAAGAAACAATTAATATTTGAAAAAAAAATGTAAAAAGTACTTTAAACAAATACCTTCACAATTGTACGAATTATTTTTTTTCTTTACACAGGTATATTAACAATTTGGAAGTTATTTATTGTTTTTTATTCTCACATATACTGGTTTAAATAGAATTACAAGGTTATTTGCGATCTTTATCCCGGGGCATCCTCCTGCTAATCTGCAGTTGACATAATCCTCTAACATTGATCATCTGGAGTTTTTTGACAACAGTTAAACGACCACAGATTAAAACCCCCTGGACTTCTATGCTAAACCAACAAATTGCAAATGCTTCAGTCAAATAATCAAATATGTTATGTATATTGGATCTCAGAATGTATTCTGTTTAAGCGTGGAACAGTGAACTAAACATAGAGGGGCTGATTGACTAAAGGGTGATTTCATCTCGCTACAATTCGAGTTGCATCTCCAAATAGTCACAAATTCACTTCTTACTGTTAGCAAAGTGGCAAATAGACTTGTTGAACAGGTAGATAGTGCCAATCACTGTCAGATGTGTTGTGTGTTGTAGTCAGCTGGATAGAAGTAGAATGCGGAGCCCTGCCATCTGCCTCCAAATGTGCTCTCTATGTGCACACCTACTCCCATTTGTTCCTTCGACATACTCCACCACTTAGGGGGGAATTCAGCAAGCTCCGAAGTGAGGTGCGTAGTGTTCGCCTCACTTTGGAAAAACTGAAATGCGCATGCTGATGTCATGCACGCGGACATCAGCATGCGCATTAAAGGGATTCCCTTTAATGCGCGTGCTGATGTCCGCGTGCAGGACATCAGCATGCGCATGTCAGTTGTTCCGAAGTGAGGCGAACACTACACGCCTCACTTATGAGCTTCGTGAATTCCCCCCTTAAATTCTTATATCATCCATTTGTGTTAATGATGTAAAAGTTACCTTTATAATGCAGGAAGTTATCTTTACAGTACCTAATCTTGATAAGTGTAATAATTTTGTCACTATTATTAAAAGTCATTTTAGGTTTACAGTTCAGCTGCCTAGATTTCATAATTTATTGTTTTTATGTAACATTGAAACCACATATATTCATCCCGTTTTCAGCAGAGAAACATATTTGTTCATAAGAATCTTGTATAATATGTAAAAGTGGAACTTTCGGAAACATAAAAGAAATGACAATAATTCATTAGGATGCCATAAAGAATGCATGGAATTAAGACGCTACATGCACATGAATTCATTTAAATGACCACATTGGAATCTGCATGGTTTCCTTGTGAATACCAGATTTCTTCTGAATTTATTTGCCCCTGGAACAGAATTATTTTATAAACATTTTTTCGCTTTGCTTCAGCACATTTTAGTGGAGTGGAACCCTCTATGGATAATTAAGTTAACTGGACAGGATTTTTTAAAAACGCACATTCTGACAGGTTTATTCACAAATACACTGGCACTGTTACCCTTAGCAACCAATCAGTTCATTGCAGTTGGAATGAATTAACCAAGTATCTGTTTGATTGTTTTGGGTTTTGTTTGTGAATTCAATCATCTCATTATCAAAAATCAGAAAAAAGTCACATTGAAGAAAATGTCACGTAAAGTTGAGTCTAGATTCCTTTTTATGCCAAGGATTTTTTTTTTGTCTTCAGCCATTTTACCCAATTTTTTTCTATTTTTGAAATGTTTCTACTTCTATTTTGGAAAGTGTATTTGCTCGTTGAGAAATATTCCCCAGAGAAACATAGGTGCGCAGTAGTGCCCTAAAGCATGCATTCCTGTTTGTATCATTTGTACCTGAGGGGTGTGTATGCCAGAAGGTAAGATTACACCATTACATTCTCTCACAGTAAACTTCTGTTTTGTTCTCCTTTTATGTAATGCTTTAAATGTTAAAGGTCAGCCAATAGTGGATTAAACATAAAATGGCAAATGCTTTCACCTACAATTAACAGTATCCACAGACAGCCTTTAGAGGGTTATACACTAAGATGCGAATTTGACTGTCAAATTCGCAAACAGCAGATTCCCATCGCAAATCCGCAACAATTTCCCCATGATAAAGTCGCAACAATTTTTTAATGTTAAGATTGTGACAATTTTCCCATAATAAAGTCATGACTGCGACAATATTCTCATTATAAAGATGTGACTGCAACAGTAGCAGCCTTTTGCAATTGTCTTTATCTGCCGAATGCGCACCTATATGAAAAAATTCAGATTTTATTGAATAACCACCTTAGTTTTTTAACTAGAGCTGTACAATGGAACAATGGATCTCACAGATACACACACAAATGCATTTAAGGGGAAACATAAAATTACTCTAGTTCAGCTCCTTGGTTTCTTGCAGTCTGTACACCCAATTTGAGACTGAGAAAGAGGGGTAGAACCAGTGGGCAGCAGCCATTTACGGTCCTCCAATCAGATCCCCCTAATTTTGGGGTTAAACAGAAGTTGATTGGAGGAAACACAATCTAGGCTTCCCCCTTTTGCAGCTATTGGCTGACTGTTTTTAGCTTTAATTCCAGAGCCTCCCGATTCACCTGAAGTGTGTTTGAAGTGAACCAGGCAGGTCAAATCTAAAGTTACCCAATTTACATGTTTAAAACTTGAGCATACATTTTTGTGAGAAAGTTGATGGCAAATATTAGTCTTTGCAAAAGAAAACAAGAGGC
Organism: Pipa parva; assembly: GCA_019650415.1. Lineage (NCBI taxonomy): Eukaryota > Metazoa > Chordata > Amphibia > Anura > Pipidae > Pipa > Pipa parva. The sequence continues at coordinate 4,038 of WMED01017125.1, read as the reverse complement.
TTTTTCAGCAGCTTTAGAACTAATTTGCAGGAGCCTTATCTTTAGCTGGCCTACATTCTGCCTTAAATGATCAGCTCACTACTCAGGAAAACATTCAGCTGCACAGTGCCAAGTCTCATTTGTGCTATACATATATCATTACAAAATACACTTTGACTTATACTACTCTACAAAGTATCCAAAAAGTATATGACTTTAAGATCACTGTCTATTACTACACATAAATTGAAGCTTTATTACTGAAGAGTCCCACTCTTATACAGAAATTGTGCTCAGATCCATCCACAGCTGTCTGTAGGCTCCAAAAGTATGGCGTGTGTCTGGAAAGACAAGATTAATAGCAGTTTCATCTCCCTGTGGAACTGTGTAACATTAACCCCAAAAAAATAGATCCAGTAACCATTATCATAAAAAGCCTGAAAGTCTCCATTGCTCTGGGATATAATTGAATGCCCATAAGCAGTTCTAATGAAGTATCACTTCTTAGAGATAGAAATTCATATTGTTTTCTGTTTGGCGTTACAGGTACCAATCACCTTGTCTGTGTACAGAACCCTAAAAAACTTTCAGTACATAAGAAGCATTAATTCTCTTGTTTTTAAAGTTCATTTCACATTGGGAGCTTAACAAAAGAAATGATTTTGTGCAAGGTTAATAATCAAAATCTCCCCACATTAATTAGACAGAGATGAAAGTTGCCCCCTTGTTCCTGCTTCAGTCTTATATTTCTCTCAAGTTTACACTTGGCAAAATTTAGGAACTCTCCTTTTGAGCAAACATCCCTCTTTCTTTAGGCTAAACTTTACTTTTCCATCCAGGTTTGCCAATGCTTGGAAAAGTATTTTACTGACACATTTCTAAATATTTATTAACAATGAGACTTATCTCCGGTCCTCCAGTAGGCCAGTTCTACCCTAACAGTCCCACAAACACTACAGGGAAGAATTTTGTGTGAAGTTAAAAGGTCCATATTTAATTTACTAATCTGGACTTTTTTTCATATTGACACATGAAATTCTGGCCTTATTTTTATGAACTGTCAATAAATTTACTTCTGGTTGACAGCCCTGCTTCCAACACCATACCTGCTGGGGAAGTCCATTTGAAAGTATGTTCTTTTGCAATAAATAGCAGCCCCACCCACATTTTTTAAACCTTACTGCTGGGAGGTAAGGATTTGTTATATCATAGAAGTAATATCACTTCTACAGATGAGATTTTGGGGAAGTGTTTTTTTTCCATTGTCTCTATCTAGAATCTCATAAAAGGGTAAGAAGGGAGTTGTGTTTTTATCCTGGAAGGAAGTAATGACTAGCTTTAAGCACCATGAAATACCTCTCCCCTATATGAGCACTAAAAGTGTACTGTATGTAACCTTTCTAAAAATAAAGTTGATTATTAAAAAAAACATTTATTTATACTAGATTACACTTAAACAATATAATCTGATGACAATATTTTTTCAGTTATTATCATTTACATCTTATGGGATAACTATAGGCTCGTACAGTTTAGGAGTGATTAACAAAGGCCAAGATACTCATTGATCACACTGTTAGGCTCCAGCGCTCCCCCCTGTCTTATACGCTGCCAAACTCTTCTGTGCTTGACAGCTGCCGTGATACACAGTTTCTACAATTGAGAGGAAGCAGAAGAGGAGTTCAACAGTGTACAAGAGAGCAGGGGCAGCTCTGGAGCCTAACATTGGTATCAGTGAGTATCTCTCCCTTGCTAATCACCCCTATACTATAAGAGCGTATGGTTCCCCTTTAAATGTATACAGAGCTTAGAGTTATTCTTTGTTCTGTTGCACAATATTTTCCATTATTTCTGAGAAATTCTGGTTATCAACAACAATACTGGCCACCAAATTATACAAGACTATAACACAAATAAGAATAATTAAACACAAATACAGGTAATTGATACTTTTTTAATGCTGTGGATTACCTTAGTCTGATGCTTTATTATAAATTAAACAGTAAAATGTGTAGACCAGCTTTTGGAGTGCATAGCCTACATGGAAAGTTGCCATATGTCAGGGGGTACAGTATATAAAGGAATTTGACAAAACCTATTAGATTTTTCAAACAAAAACTGTACGTGTTGCATCTATTGTGCAGTTGCCTGACAATCTGGTGATGAATACATATAATCAGAAGGGCACTTTTATATGCAAAATATTTTAAAAAATACAATATAGGGGGTTATTCACTAAGGTGCGAATTCAACTGTCGAATTCTCAAACAGCAGATTCCCATAGCAAATCCGCGACCGCGACAATTTTCCCATTGTAAAGTCGCAACTGTGACAATATTCTTATTATAAAGACGCGACTGTGACAGTCTTTAGCTGGCAAATTCACACCTACACACAACAATTTGGACCTTAGTGAATAATAGTGTTTTTAGAAATTAATGTGTGTTTGTTCATATTTTAGCTACAATTGTTTTTGTGGCTAATTGGAACTGCGAATCGCTCCAAGTTAAAGGGTTATTAAATGCATAAGTGTACAGATCATATTATTACAACATAGCAGTAAAATATTACTCCATGTTTGATTCGCATCAAACTATGTAACCTGTAAATCTGATTTGTTGCTTGCTGCCATTTTGGCGCATATGTAATGTGATTCCAGCGTGATTTACATTGCCTTATGAGTTTTTCTTTTTAAATAAGACCTGTTTAAAATCACTAGAAACACACAAATGAGTATATGGAATGATGAAACTACATGTATTGAGGGTATGCACTTGTAGGACAACTTGTCTGGAACAGACCTTGGTGCATTTATATCAATCATTTTTTTAGTTAGTGAATTCTGCTGTGTAAGTCTGACATTTATTAACATTTAAATCTGTTCAGTTTCCATTTAAATATTTTGTAAAGGATCTGCTTGATAAACACAGAAATGTACAGTATGTACTTCCTTTATGATGGCCCATCAACTCATCTAGAACATATTTACTAAAGTTGAAAAAACATATTTGCCTTTTTTCTTTTTTTTTTTACCAATTTTGCCCATTTTTTTTTCGCTATCACAATTTACTAAGCCCTTGCCAACTTTTTTTTCCCTAAAACAACACTTCGGCCAGGTCGAGGTTGGTGAAAATCCATTATTATTAGATCCATGTCTCTGTTCGATGGGAAAATATTTAGAACATAGGCTAAACATAGGTGACAACATCAACTCCACAGGGAATACTGGGTTTATGCCAGCCTGAAAGTAGAGAATTCTTCTGGTCAATAAAATTGGTTTCATACAGCTTAGTAAATAGGGAAAAACAGTGATACCGTTAAATATAGGCTGTTTCTCCTGCATTTTCTGTACCCCTAAGGGGGTTATTCACTAAAGTGCGAATTCGACTGTCGAATTCACAAACAGTGGATTTCCACAGTAAATCCGCTACAATTTCCCCATTGTAAAGTCGTGACAATTTTTTAATGTTAATATTGCAACAATTTTCACATCATAAAGTCGCGACTGCGACAATATTCTCATTCTAAAGATGCGACTGTGACAGTAGCAGCCTATTGCATCTGTCTTTACCTGGTGAATTCGCACCTATACGCAACAATTTGGACTTTAGTGAATAACCCCCTTAAGTCTTCGTTTACTGCAGACATCTAAAATCTGATGCAAAAACTAATGGCCCACCTAGATAGGCTCAGGGTTAACTTTTTCAACTGAACCTCAGTTGAAAGTCATTTGCATCCATTTATTAGCATTCACTTTATGGCCATGTTTCTCTAGCCGCATCTGTCTTTTTATTTTTGCAAAAGTCTGTTTAAAATCAGATGCAACTGATGGATAATACTTAGAACCATTTTTAAAAATGTGAATGCCTGCCTGAACCCTGGTGTTAGAGAAGTAATTAAACATTGGTGTAAAAGATGTTGGCAATTACCATTTGTGTCTTTTCCTTTTAAATGACTGATTATGACAAACAAGTCATTAGTGTAAAAGAGGATGCAAATTAGTGTAAATTAGCAATTGGTGCACTTTTAATAATAAAATAGCTATTATTTTTTAGTGCC
>WMED01017124.1:0-13099 GCA_019650415.1 Pipa parva | reverse complement strand
TATTTTTCCAATTGATAAGACGTCCGCAGCTCCTGGGCACCCTGCATACTATTTTTGCGATACAGGTTTCAACGAGCGGTTGGTAAGATATATTGCAATATATATCTATTTTTTCTCCTTTCAAATGACTAGTTGTACTTCACAGGGCCTGAAATGTAATGAAGATTTTCACTATTTTTCTATTTACTTATTTTCAGAGTAGAAAAAGGTAATGTTTTCTGTGTTGTGATGTGTCCACACACATTGTGTAATTCGTTTTTTGGTAAGTGAATACTAGGTGCATTGTTTGGAACACGTTGTGACAGTTCTTGGTCAGTCTGAAGGATGCATGAAGTGTGTTTGACAGAGCCGAGATTTTACAATTAGTCTAGTGATTTCACAAGTTTGTGATACAAATCAAAAACATGTCAGTATTACTTGTAAGTGCGCATAGCGCAGACCTGAACAAAGCATTGCTATTCTTTAGCAGGAAACGGCTACAATGTGTGTAAGGCCTTGCTGTATATTAGCAGGACTGAATTGCTCCTTTCATACCAGTGATGCCCAACCTTTTTTGGCCTCGGGCCATATAAATTTGTGACACGCGTCTCACGGGCCGCTTCAAAGCCGCGACTTTTAAAGTCGTGATAGTGACAAATTTTAAAGTAACAGGTGCAACAATATTTCCATAGTAAAGTCGCGACTGTGACAATAAAAGTCTATTGCGACTGTCTTTAGCTGGCGAATTCACACTTAAAAGCAACATTTCGGATTTCAGAATTTAGGCCTCGGGCCGGATAGCACCGTGTCGCGGGCCGTAGGTTGGGCATCGCTGTTTTATACCATTATCTCTGTGTTTGGGTTAGAGACTCCCTAGGAAACAATACATGACTTTAGGTTATGAGATAGGTGTTCCAGAACTTCCTTCCCTGTCTATATGTTTATTGATGTCTGCATAGTTACATAAGTAAACCATGCATCAGACTTTACAAAAATAATTAGAGACTAGATAAGTTGTAATAAAGGAGTTTGCTTCTAACAAATATACCAGCGATGCTTTGTTTCTTATACTACAGGTGGACTGCTACAAATTATAGCCACTTTTGGGGCATGACTCTGGATGAGGGAATTCAGTATCGCCTGGGGACTTCAAGGCCCTCATCTTCTGTCATGAACATGAATGAAATACATGTGAGTATTGTAGGGGAGAGGCACAACTAAAGAGGAAATGGAAGGAAAAAATGTCACAGGAGAGTGCAGGAGAAGGAGATGGAGAAACAGGAGTAAACAAAATAGGAATCTATAAAGACATAGAGCAGTGTTTCCCAAAGTTGTTTTTTTTGTGGCCCGGTTATTTTTGTGCTTATCCTTTGTGACCCAGCATGAAGGATAAGCACAAAAATAACCGAGTCACAAGAGTGCCGCTCATGAGTATTTATGAGCCGGCTTCTTCATGATGCTACACGCATTGTACGCCCTAGTTTTAAGGCGTACAATGCGTGTAGCATCATGAAGAAGCCGGCTCATGAATATTCATGAGCGGCGCTCGTGACCCGGCATTTCATTTTGGTGGCCCGGCACCGGGTCGCGACCCGGCATTTGGGAAACACTGACATAGAGTATTGCTAATGGAATTTGTTTATAATTTAGATTAAAGAAAATGAATGAGTGAAGTCGTTCATTCAGTACTTCTAGGCTGGTTGCACAACACACCCTCATACTTATAAAGCACTTTGCAACAATGGATATTTATCAAAGTCGAAAAGGTTTTTTGAAGGCCTAATGGTGGGAAAACAGTATATATTTTATTATGCTGGTATCACCTATTTAAAAATGCTGTTTTTGACATGTAGAAAATCAGTTTGTTATGCATTTTTTTTTTTTACATCAAAAAGTTATTTTCGATCTATAAAAATCAGCAAAATGCTTGATAAATATCCCCCATAATAAATTTTGGGCGAAATTTATTAAACTCGAAAAGGCCAAGTTTATCCCCTGTAGACCTAGGCTGTTTGATTAGTATAAATCAATAGAGACTTTTTGATCGAGATTTTTTTTTCCATCGAAAAATCCGATCGAAAAACTCATTCGAAAAGTTTCTATAGGTAAAAATCGATCAAAAAAATCAATCAATTTTTTTTTTTCCAATCAAACAGCAGAGAATCAACCGGGGGTAAACTCGATAAGGCCAATTTCACCCTTTTTGAGTTTAATAAGTTTCGTCCTTAGTGTCTCTTTGATTGTGATGATGTCACCGTATTTGCATGCGTGCATACATTACATGCAGATCTGAAAGCAAGGCTGCCTTGGGACTGTAAAATAAATGAAAGGACGGAACTGGTTGTGTGAATAGTAAGAGATATAGTAAGTGTTTCAGCAGGCAGGTTACACAGTGTGTTTCTGGTATGTGACACAACTAGCTGAGATGTAAATCTAGCTATGGTATGCACAGACCCATGTCTCTTTGTCAGGGGCTCCCTTCCTTAAATTAGGGTCAGTGTGTGATTTTTGGCAGAATACCAGAGACAGTGACAATACAAGGCTGATAAAGGCAGCTTTCATTGGCAACTTTCACTCAGGAAATCCGGAGTCCGCTTCACTTCAGCGGATTGGACTGTGGTCATTAAACACATTGTTAACCTCCGCCGGGTGGACCCGCCTCCTAGCAAAAAAAGGGGGGGTCTCTGCCAAGGGACATAGAATGGAAAATTCCAGCAAATCAGTACAGGCAAGGTCAAATATTACCCACAGGACCCGGTCCACTCACACATTAAAATACTGTAGTTTCTATGTTTTCAATGTCTTTTTAAAATTCCCATGAAAGAGTACCCATAGGTCTGTTAAAGGGGAACTGCGCAGAATGGATTTTTTTTTTACTGCATTTAAATAAAAGGAGTTTAAATCAGATTAAACTTTACTCTGTGCAAAAATATATGATTTGTGTTTAAATTTTTTGTTTATGAAATAAGATTTTTTTTTTTAATTTAAAATTTACTGTAAATGTAATTCTTAAAATGTTGTGGATATTGTTTCTCTAAGATAATATGGATTAATTTTTATTACATTTTAGTGTGTTGTAGACACACACACACACACACACACACACACAATAAACAAATGGATTCTTTCTTATGACCTTTCTTTGCATCAGGGGAAATGTAGGCATTACACCCATGCACTTCTGGAACATGGTAACACTGTAGCACATCATTTTAAGTGAAACAAAAATATAAATGCGCTCCAATTAGTTCACCTGTCAGCCACTAATGCCCTCTCAAAAGTGATGTCTTCATGGGAATTGTAGTTCTTTTGAATAAGTATAAGTTTTGACCAGTAAAATATTACAAACTTAAACTACAACATCCCTGGTGAAAAACCCAAGCTCTTTAATTGTATTTAAAAAGGGGTAAATACACAGTGTTGAAATTTGGTACTAGTAACCATATTTATATATATATATATATATATATATATATATATATATATATATATATATATATAAATATTTTTTTTTAATAAATGTTGTTTTTTTTTGTGTTTTTGTGTTTTTTTTTTTATCAATTAAATATATATTTCTATAACACTAATATTTTACCCCTGCTATTCTTCATGAATATTAATGGTGCTGTTGGAGGCATCCATTTGCTAAGTTACTGTGTTACCATTGTTTGTTCCAGTTTCCTTTACCTCTGAGCCCTGAATTTCACTTTGCTCTCTTCTGCTAGTCATTGGATTCCATCCTGGTCACATTCTATTATTTACATTATTTCACATTCAGTTATTTTATTTGCAGCCAATGGGCTGTCTCTTCCTTACGTGTGTTATTGACACACATTTCCTGTTTCCATCTGCAGCTAAACATGGACAATGGCATTCTGCCTTCCCAATTCAATGCAGCAGACAAGTGGCCAGGGATGGTCCATGAACCACTAGATCAAGGAAACTGTGCCGGATCCTGGGCTTTCTCCACTGCAGGTAAAAAGTTCATTATAATTGAGGTGCCACATTAGGATTAGGGACATTTGTAAGAACAGGAGTTTCGATTTTGGTTGATTTAAATGTAACTAAACAGAAGATGGCACTGTGTGAGTAGCCGATAGACCATCAGTAAATGGGGTGCAAAAACACTCTTAAACATTGTCAAACCAAACTACAAACACAGGATTGTTGTAATATGAACACACAACTATCATAAAGTCCAGAACCTTAACTGGTATATGGCTAGTATGAGAGTGACCATACATCAGCCTGATGATGATGATGATGATGATCCCACAATAAAATATACAGAATTTTATTACAATCATACATATCGAAATAAAGTGAAAACATTAGAGGCATCCCCATTATACAAAAACTATATAGTTTATCAATAATACATTAAAAACAAAAACCCCATGGCCAGGAAAGTGACCGGGATCATCACACTGACATGCTAGGTGTTGCAGTACTGAAAAGAAGTCCCGGCATCCTCTAGAGCGGCGCTAGGATAAAGGGATTTTTCAGACTAATAGCAGCTTGTATTGAATGATCCTTAAGTGAAGCAGATGCTGGAAGGTTATTCTTACCTTGGACATTTTGACCTATTTAATGCAGATGATTTAGTGGCTTTTCCCAACCTGTATCCTTCACGCCATGATGCTTTTGTTTTTAATTTATTACTGATGTACTATGTGGTTTATGTATAAATACCCTTTACATTTGCACTTTATTACCACATGTATGATTGTAATAAATCTTATGGAGCAGTTTGCGTGTGCATTGCACAGATACTATGACTATTCAGCAAGCGAAAGTCTGCTGACAGCATAAATTCAAGTAGGTGTACTGCTCTCATCAGAGTGGTGAATTCAGGGGAGTTGATGGCAGGGCTCTGGTGTGGCGTAAGTTGACTATTCATTGAAAAGTTTCAATTGAAATTGTAACTGTGACAACTAGGGACAAGGTGACGTTATTTAATAAATTTAGTAGGACATGATGAAGAGGACTTTGCTGCCCTTCACTGGATGAAGTGGCATCATTTTGCATGACTCCACATCCCACTACTGTCTGACTGACTACGACCACCAGACATCTGACCGTTGACTTGTTCGACATGACTATCCAGTGCTTCATGATTAAGGAGAAGCGAATTTGCGACTATTTCGGCGATGTAGCGAGGTGAATTTGACAGTTGAACTCCGACTTCAGTAAGGTCCTTAGTCTTTTCGTTTTGGTTGGGATTATTCTCACGTGTTGCTGAGACTTTTAGTTTACATAATAATACATTTGGCACCCTTGCCTGAAGATTGGGGAACATCTGGGTACGTTGGCATAGCAACAGAAGGCATTCACATGTTCACTGCTATATAAATATATAGATGGAATTTCTACATAGATAATCATATTCCAAAGTCAAATGGATGCCTGCATGTCTGTCACAACTGTGTGTGTAAATATAAATATAAACTGATTGTTTTCTCTCCCCAGCGGTGGCATCAGACAGAATTTCAATTCACTCAATGGGTCACATGACTTCAGCTCTGTCCCCCCAGAATCTATTATCATGTGACACAAGAAATCAGCATGGCTGCCGAGGGGGGCGAGTGGATGGAGCCTGGTGGTACCTGCGGAGGAGAGGGTGAGAAATTGGACAGCTCCTTTAAATAACAGGTGTTTGGAAAATAAATCAAACCATAAGCGCCAGAATGATAAGGTTTTACCTTTTATCGATTAAAACCACAGTGATTCAAGGCTAAGCTACAAAAGCATTCTATCATAATTTTACAATAATTAACAATAGTGATTTTACCATGTGACTTTTCCCCAATAGTTTGTTATTGATCAGAGTGAAAATTGCAGTGGATTGTAATTGGCTGATTTATAAATAAACGTCCATATTTAGTAACTGTGTTTTTTTTTTTTTTTTGTTTTGTTTTTTTTTGTGAAAGTCTTCCTTCAGCTGCTGACAGACAGCATAGCTATAACATTTTAAGTCGACAAGAAGACGAGGATTTACTTTATGCTGAGAATTAAATTATATTATATATTGTGGCTTAGGCATGACTAGATAAGAGCATATACATGACAGAACAGACATACTACATCACTGCCACCTACCCCCCGTTTTTATTTGTTTGACATGGATTTTAAATGTCTTCATTAAAATTTTGATTTTACCAGTTTGGTGTGCCGAAGACCTTCATCTTTATATTACATCACTGGTTCACAGGAAAGAATTTCCATTTATTAAAACAGCAATTCCTTAAAGGGGAACTATAGTCAGATTACATATGCAGTACTATACCTTAGTGAGAAGTGTTTATCCCCAGTAGTTGTTTCATGTGACACAGAATGATTGAGAAGGCAGCACTGATAAACTCCTGCACCAGGAAATGTGTGTGTGTGTGTGAGACGTGTACTGGCCAGCTTACCATGAAAAGATACCCTCCCCCGGACATTTTTTCCCTACTTACTACTTGGCACATGTGCACAAGTCAGCTTTCCCTCTGTAATCTCCTGTATTCCAAGCTTAATTTATGTGGCCAGAAGGTCAGAACACTGCTTAACCAATAGCAATCAGGCAGCTTTTTCTTCTCATGTTGCCTGACTTGCAGAACAGAAAGGAGAGGGGTAGTGGGGGGTAGAAAAATGTCAGCTCTCAGGAAATCTAATTAAGGGAAACAAATGGCAAGTATAATTTCTTCCCTGGATGTTTTTTTTTAACTATTTGTGACAGCAAATGGCTTAGTATAAAGGAGTTTTATATGTATGTGTGCAGGTATATCAGCACTATAGTGCCCCTTTTTAATAAATAGAAATTATTTCCTGTGAACTGGTGATGCAGTCTGGCTAGATTGTTCTTTTGGAATTTGTTTAGGATGGTGACTGAAGGTCTGTCCAGATATTGTACCCAGATATTGATGACTGTGGAGTGTGCCTGGGATTTTTATATAAAGACATAGAAATAAAGTACAGATAGGTTCATATAAATACAGGTTACGTATGCGGATTTTATTTATTTCCTCTTCTACATGAAGTTTAAGATCCGTTTAGTCTGCTGCTTATAGAAACAGGGAAATGTACTTTTAGTTAGGTAGAAGCAGAACTTCTGTCTGCAGCCTTTCAGAGATATTTATAAATAGCTACACTATACTATAATTAGTTTAACAGCATGTTATGGATACAGCCTTGCTTAGTATCCTCCATGTAAAATATTATAACCGGTTGAGTTGGTTAGAATGTTTATTGCACCTTCAGCTGACTGAACAGACATGATGCAAATTTCAGTTATTTTTGACAGGGTTAGCCCCTTTAAGCCCACATAGACAACATTAAGGCTGGGTTCACATGGGTATATATACGCTGACGCATATACACTGCACTTTAAAGAAAAAAAAATCCAAGCTGCAAATCCCTATGCTATTTACCTGCTCCAGCCACCCTAGCATTGAACAGGAGCGCACATGCATACAAACGCTTCTTGACGCATATTTGATGAGCGTATGGACACAACGTGAATTTGCGTATTTTCAGGACCTGCTTTTCTAAAAGCACCTGAATGCGCTTGTGTGAACCCGGCCTAAGGGTGTAACCTGGAACCCTTTCCTAGTATAATAAGAATGTATAACTGTATTTGCAAGATAAATGCTTTTGCATTGTAACTAAAAGTTTAAAGCCATAAAACCTAAAATTAGTGTTGATTTCTGTGTATTTGTTAATGCTTATAGGGATTTACTGCCCCTTCAAGTTAATCTTCTAGTGGAAGATATACAGATCATTATACAGAGGAATATTTGTCATATGAAGCAACAAACTGTTGGGTTCAGGGCACTGTGCTTAGTGGAAATGGGGTAACGTAGGAAATGAACTAATTATGCAGATGGTCTCTAGACTTATTTTACTGTCATTCATTAGATATCTGTGTTTTTTCATAGAGTTGTCTCAGATGTATGTTACCCATTTACTGCACAGAATGGCAAGGAACCTTCTGCCCCTTGTATGATGCATAGCCGTTCCATGGGTAGAGGAAAGCGACAGGCCACCAACAATTGCCCTAACCAATATTACCCATCCAATGACATTTACCAGTCTACACCAGCATACCGCCTAGCATCCAATGTAAGTTTCTGTAAAATAATATTGTTTTTCTTTCTCAACATGCTTTGTATTGATGCACTGCCCCCCCCCCAACACAGCTGGAACTGCACCCAAATAACAGGCAAACTAGAAAGTCACACTTCCCATTGCTCACACCGCAATCTTCCAAGTGGAAGCAGTGCAGACATTGGCCTATTGCTTACATCAATGCTTTACTTACACCTTTGTTTAGTTTCACTATAATTCATACATCTCACCAAAAGCACATAACCTTCCCCTGAAAGTGATTTTTCTTCATGGCTTTGCAGGAAAAAGACATTATGAAGGAGCTGTACCAGAATGGACCAGTACAAGGTTAGTTTGCAGAGCACTGGAATGACCATGCACTGACCATCAACACTAATAGGTATTGCTTGGCCAGCTTGTCTTTCTCATTTCTCTGGTGAAGTGTTGTGCTTTATAAATAAATGACTAAAAATAATCATTTTTGTCTGAAGTCAAGCCTTATACCTGTGCTGTTTCCGTGAGGCTAATGGTGCAGATATCTGCACTGTTTGCTTCCTACATAATAAAGTATTGTCTTCTCTGGCCAAATCCATTTGTATGTGGTATTGAAGCTATTAGAACAAAGGTACTACCCTAGAGTATTTCTGTGCTTATGTCTTCAGTTGGAATGCAATGAGCTGGTACTTTCACTGGAAGTACAAAGGCCCAGAGTTTTATTACTGTCACAGGTTTTACCAACATTCATTTTCATCAGTGGTGTGACACATAGCATTCAGCAGTGAGTTTACTGTAAGTTCTAAAACTTAACCTAACAGGAGATTGGTTGGTCCGGCATTCTGCATTGGTGGAGTATTTTTTTCAAAGAACATGCACCCCACAGAGTTTAATTAGGATGCCAGTTTAATGTAATCTGATTTGTAGATGATTTTGATATCAGTGCATACAGTGAAGGAAATAATTATTTGATCCCTTGCTGATTTTGTAAGTTTGCCCACTGACAAAGACATGAACAGTTTATAATTTTAACATTGAGAGACAGAATATCCAAAATAAAATCCAGAAAAACACATTGTATAAATTGTATAAATGTATTTGAATTTTGCAGTGAGAAATAAGTATTTGATCCCCTACCAACCATTAAGAGGTCTGGCTCCTACAGAGCAGTTAGACGCTCCTAATCAACTTGTTACCTACATTAAAGACAACTGTCTTAAATAGCCACCTTTATAAAATACTCCTCTCCCCAGACTCAATATATCAGTCAGACTCTAACTTCTATAACATAGGCAAGGCCAAAGAGCTTTCTAAGGATGTCAGGGACTAGATCATAGACCTGTAGAAAGCTGGAATGGGCTACAAAACCATAAGTAAGACGCTGGGAAGAAAGAGACAACTATTGGTGCAATAGTAAGAAAATGGAAGAAATATAAAATGACTGTCAATTGACATTGATCTGGGGCACCATACAAGATCTCACCTTGTGGGGTATCCTTAATCATGAGGAAGGAGAGAGATCAGCCTAAAACTACACGGGGAAATTATTTAATGATTTCAAGGCAGCTGGGACCACAGTCACCAAGAAAACCATTGGTAACACATTACGGCGTAATGGTTTAAAATCATGCAGTGCCTGTAAGGTCCCCCCTGCTCAAAAAGGCACATGTACAGGCCTGTATAGTTTGCCAATGAACACCTGGAGGATTCTGTGAGTGATTGGGAGAAGGTGCTGTGGTCAGATGAGACAAAAATGGACTTCTTTAGCAATAACTCAACTTGCCGTGTTTGGAGGAAGAGAAATGCTGCCTATGACCCAAGGAACACCGTCCCCACTGTGAAGCACGGAGGTGGAAACATTATGTTTTGGGGGTGTTTCTCTGCTACGGGCACAGTACTACTTCACCGAATCAATGGGAAAATGGAAGAAGCCATGTACCGTAAAATCCTGAGTGACAACTTCCTTCCCTTCACCAGGACATTAAAAATGGGTCATAGCTGGGTATTCCAGTAAGACAATAACCCAAAACATACATCCAAGGCTACAAAGGAGTGGCTCAAAAAGAAGCACATTAGGGTCATGGAGTGGCCTAGCCAGTCTTAATCACATAGAAAACTTATGGAGGGAGTTGAAACTCTGAGTTGACAAGTAACAGCCTCAAAATCTTAATGATTTAGAGATGATCTGCAAAGAGGAGTTCACCAAAATTCCCCCTGACTTGTGCACAAACCTCATCATCAACTACAAAAATCTTCTGACTGATGTGCTTGCCAACAAGGGTTTTGCCACCTAGTATTAAGTCTTGTTTGCCAGAGGGATCAAATACTTATTTCTCACTGCAAAATGCAAATACATTTACTGTATATAATTTATGCAACGTAGTGTTTCTGGATTTTATTTTGGATAGTCTATCTCTGAATGTTACAATTAACCTACCTCTTAAAATTATAAACTGTTCATGTCTTTGTCAGTGGGCAAGCTTACAAAATCAGCAAGAGATCAAATTATTTCCTCCACTGTACATGCAATAATTACAGTAATGTAACAACAGTGCAAAATTTGTGATCACTGGGCCCCCTTGAGTGTCTGGGCACTGGGGTGGTTGTACCTCAACAGCCTCTGATATATACAGTGTATATGTATGTGTATATATATTATATGTATATATAGTGTATATGTATATTAACTCAGACTAAAGAGATTTTCATTCTGTCTAATCAGGTTGATTCAAAGTTCAGTGTGAACAAGCCCTAACTCAGTTTGATGTTGCAACATAGGATTGTTACAACATGCGCTCTCTGAAATATGTAAAATATGTAACAGTCATTGTGCTTTTTGTTTACACTTCTTAGAAAGAGCATGGAATGGCATGTATGTGTATGTAATCTATAAATATATATATTGTGTACAAAACAAATGAGTATTGTGATATTCTGTGATACCTTTTTATTGGACTAACAGTCAGTTTAGTTATATGACCATATATGGTCGTCTAATAAAAAGGTATCAGCAAGTACTGTATTGCAATACTTTTTTTTATCTGTGGACTAACCCCCTGTCCTTATATGTGTGTACAGTATATACTGTGTGTGTGTGTATATAAAGGTAAGATAGATGGTCTTGTTAGTCCACAAATTCAACAAAAAATGAGTATTACAATACTTGGTGATACTTTTTTTTTTATTGGATTAACAGTCGGTTTAGATAGACGAGCTTTCAAGAGGTCTGTCCTCCCTTCATCAAGTCTTAGGCCATGCTCCTTGACTTTTTTTTTTTTTTGGTACCTGTGGACTAACACGACTACTCGATCATAATATATATATATAGAGAGAGATAGTAACATATATATTATTTACACCAAGTAGAATTTGTACGTTTCAGCACACATTCATCTAATGCCCTTATTTTTCTGTTTAAGCAATAATGGAGGTGCATGAAGATTTCTTTATGTACAAGAGTGGGATTTACAAACACACCCCAGTGATGGATAAAGAACCAGACCAGTACAGACGACATGGGACACACTCAGTAAAGATCACTGGGTAAGGAAAATGCTGGCCCGCTGAATCAGGAAATGATGTCAGTATAATACTTTGTAATAACATTATTTCCTACCAAGCCTGTCTGTTGCCTTAGGAAAAAAATGTGTTTTATCCATGACCTTCTCTAAATACTTCGGATACAAATTCTGATTAGGCAGTTTGGAATTTCCTTTAAATATCGAGCTAAACTTAACCAAGCTTCTAATACCATTGTTTTAAAAAAAAAAGTCATAGCACCCTCTGTTATCTCTCAGTTCAATGTATAGACTTACTCTGCAAACATTCCGGGCTCCCTTATTTGCTTTTAAATATGTCACATGATTAAATGCTAATAAGTTTATAAATAATGTATATAATTATAAATTAATGCAAGCACATTTCAGGTACATGAGGTAATTGCTTATGATCGCATTACCCTTATCCAGTGTTGTAGACATTGGTATTCAAAGACATTTTACAGCTGTATTTTATTTTATTTGTAGTTTAGGAATCATTTGCCTGTTTATTGCCTATCCTCTTTCTTTGGCTGCTGAGGATCACTGAGCTCTGTAGCAGACATAGATTTCTTCTGATCATTTCTTATTTTTGTTTAGATCATACATTCACTTTTAAACCTAGTATCCCCCCGGGAAGAGCAGGAACCCCATTTTCATGGGTTTACCCTTCACTCTATTATTTTATAGGTTTCCTGTGTATGAATAGATGTATTTGTAAAAATACTCTAAAGACTGCACATTATATCGCTAGCATGTACATGTTATGTTACTGATATGTTACACTCCCTGTTATGATATAGGTTTGAAAAGACGGGGTGTTTTATGTACTAAAAAATAATCTTGCATCTTCTCGGATTGCAACCTTATTGTACTTATCTTTGCTTGTAACATTTTTTTTTTTTTAAACACGTGTGTGTTACCAGGAGAAGTATTTAAACAACATACATTATTGGTTTATTTAATCTTTGTGAGCATCCCATTTAGTCCATTTATTTCAGTTTGTGCATGAATCTGGGATCTGTGGTATTTGATAAGGAAATGATTTAAGAGTCCCTTAAATTTGGAGGAAGGGTTAGGCAGGAAGCACTGAGAATGCTCCTGGGGGTAGTGGGCACACACACATAGACTTGTGCAGATCAGTACTTCCACTAAGTGACACCCCTTATATATCCTGTGCAAAAGGAAATACCATCTCTCCTGAAACAATATTTGTGTCTTGAGTATAGAGATTAAAAAAAGAAATTGTAGTGTGAATTTCAGGGAACTGTGAAGGTGCTCTAAAGAGTTATTAAATAGAAGTAATACTATGTTACCAGACAGATCCTGCCTCCTATTGTGAGGAGCTAGCAAGGTGTGCCAAGCAAGCTGTCCCTAGACCAGTGGTTCTCAATTATTTTCTGTCATGCCCCCCCTAGGAAGAAGAAAACATTTTGCGACTAAACAGTATCATTTGCCTGCCCAGCCCTCCCTGTCTCCAAGATTATCAGAGCACAATCACACTG
>WMED01017123.1:0-12603 GCA_019650415.1 Pipa parva | reverse complement strand
TCGCACTGTTTTATCACTCTGAGCCACAGTTGCATCGCTCGCACTGTTTTATCACTCTGAACCACAGTGACATCAAAGTCATCAATATCACCATCACTGCCACCATCTTAGCACTCCATATTGTCACCTACACTGCCTTAGCATTTCTTTCTTTTCCAATATCATCATCACCAAGGTCTTCATCTCAGTATTGCCGCCACCAACATGCATGCATACACAGCAACATCACCCATGTGCCACCAACTGAGTAATCTGTTCTTTATCATAAAAACCTATTGTAATTTGAATTTTTATACTTTTATTGTAATAAAGTTTTATATGTATATCTGGATATTAGCAGTGTTTGTAAAATATAAAAAAAAAGAAAAGATTTGTTGCTTAATAAATCAACATTCATAGCAGGATGTACAGGGATTGTAGCTTTTTACATATGCAAAAAGGGTTTCTATCAGTACTCCAGCTTTTATGGAGTAAATAAAATGCCTGATCTTGTTTTACAAAAGCACTTTTGTTACATAGCTTGTACACAAAGTATACAATGCACGTACAACATTCCTAACACTGACATGTGGGCGTAATTCATTAAAGTCTGAAGTAGCCTGTAGGACATCTTATGCCAGGGGTAGGCAAAGTGTAGCTCCCGAGCCACCTGCGGCTCTTCAGCTGCCTTGTTGTGGCTCTTGAGTGCATCTCCCTCGGCCCGCCCATGACCTCCAACACTGCTCCTGATAGGACATCGGCAGGTCATGTGATCAGGAGCGTGCGCTCCTCCCTCTTTATGGCTCTGTAAAAAAATTTCCCCAGTGTAGGAGGGAGAGAAATGGCTCCCACCTGTGCAAAGTTTGCCGACCCCCACTTTATGCAAGTAAAGGGTAGGAGGACAGCAGGACAATTTTTATTTGTATTGAGAGAGCCTCCAGCCAGTAACATAACCTGGTGTGGGGGCCCTAGCAATAAAACTTAGTTGGGGGGGGGTTTAGAAATTAACCCCCTCCAGGGTACTGACCTCTTCTGGCCCTTGCTAAGAAGTGGAAGTTGTGGGGTCAGTATTGACTCCCCAGCTTTAATTATTCTCCCACCCTCTTGCATAGGGCAAGGGTATGTGTTCCATAGGACCCCTCCATTTAATGAATTAAAAACATTAGATATTGGAAGGGATTAATTGTCCTCTTTGAATTTAAGTGCACTGCTTTACTGTACTGCTGTTTTGGGTGTTTTGATGTTGGATTTGATACCTTCTTGAGCTTTTACTTTTGTTGGTTTTGCTTATTAGTTTTATTTGTTTTTTTTTCTGAATTTGGCTGTTTGGATAATGTGTTTTGGTGTGAATTGGACTTTGTATAGTGTATAGCCAAAGATCTTCCCATATTTGCTAGTACTTCCAGTACACTATGCATGGCTTTTCTTGTATTGCTATAGCTATTGTGTTACAATGTGTGACCGTAGCTATTGTGTTACATTGTACTGCAGTACCTATGTATGTGTCCTAAAACATCATATTTTGTTAATGCTATAAACATTTGCAAATGATTCACAAAATGTTTTAAAATATCAAGATGTTTAAAAAGTTTATTCTAAGCAACTCAGAGAGATGCCAAATATGACAGGAAGTGACAATTGTTGGTGCAGGTGCCTGGGAATTCCTTTTCCTGGTGTATTGTCAATTTGATGCCATGTTTTATTGATCATCACTCAGTGTTGATCATTTTTGAGTATATCCTTTTTATATTTACCTTTTACATAATATTGTATTGTTATTCTTTTACAGTCATGCTCCATATATCCCTCCTATTACGGTGTATTATCATCTATATATTACTAACAATTATAGTGCATTATGATGTTTATGTTTTCCCTTGGTTATAATCTGTCATTATTATTTATTCCTTTTGTTACAGTGTTTTTCCTCACTTTTCTTGTTATTGCAGTGGATCATTATTCTCTGTTTATCTCTCCTGTTACAGTATATCGCCAAGGGGACATTGGAACAAGCTGGTATGCTGTGTTAACAGGATCTCTGGATGTTAAAGTAACTGAGACAAACAGCCACCAGGTACAAATAAAACACTGAAAAGTCTGGTCTTATTATTGATTTGAAGACGATGAGTTATTTGTGTTGGCAAGCTAGGTTTTTATGATATTGCGTTACAAAAACAAAAGTTGTTTATTTTTGGTAATAAAGAAAAAAAAAGCTACAATTTAGTTTTGAAATTTTTATCTTTTAGCTGTAAATATATATCTTACATTTTACAGGTTTTTAATACAAATAAAACAGTATGTTCTATGCTAATAATACTTTTTTTGCACCAATATGTGGTGCCATTTTGACCGAATTTTATATACACCTTAATGCCAGGGCTGGGCCGAGAGGTAGACAGCTGCTTAGGGCACTGCTGGAGGGGGGCACTATCTTTGTGCTCGCCCCCTTCCTTTTCCCTTTTTCTATATACCTCTTCCATGGCCCAGCTCAGTCTGTTGTAGTGCTAAATGCTACAGCATTCTTCTCTCTGGCACTCCTTCAACTTCCTGTTGATCACAGGAAGTTAAAATTTTACCCTTTCAGAGGGTATAGAGTAGGGAGTAGGAAGCAGGGGGCAGCACAGTACAGTGGGGTGGGGGTAGAATTGATTGTTAGGGGGTTGTGGCTGTAGCACAGTGTGGGAGAGTGGTTGTGGGGGCACCATAGTGTGGGAGGGTGACAGAACGGAATAGGATGGGGGTTGTGGGGGAAGCATAACATGAGAGGGCTTGAGGATGACCTCCTACTAGGAGCGCTGAGGAGCAAGATGCATGCACTCTGCTAGTACTTCTATGCAGAGGTGATGATGATGTGATTTTAATCCCCTGAGCTCCCAGGCAGAGTGGTGTACAGAGGATAAGAATTATATCATTGGGCCGCCACTGCATAGAAGTGCTATTAGCCTACTAAGTGGTGCAGCAGGGTGAGAGTCTGAGAGTAGGATTATGCAGGTGGGGGGGAGGGGTGTTGGTCATCGAGGACTGGGGGGAGCGCATTTTCTTCACTCCGCCTAGGGCGCCAAAAAAACCTTGACCCGGCCCTGCTTAATGCAGATAAAAAATTGTTGTATCTAGCTAAAGCTAAGATTGTTACTAGATTAATGCTCCCAGGGGGTAGGGTACTTGGGTTTGAAATGGAGACAGTAGCTAACAATATAGACAAGTGTAGGAACTCTTTGAAACACTGTTTAGAGATTTTTATTAAAGTAGCCCCATCTGGATAGAACACAGTGTAATGGTTGAAACCTACAACAAAATATCTTACTCAGAAGCAGAAACCTCAGGCCTTGAAGTTTGTCTCTGAATGTTGTGGAATCCAAAGTGGAAAATACGATAGTCCAGTTGTGATTCCCAGTTTGCTGCTGGTTTTTAAACAGGGGCCAATTCATGAAAGACCAAACAGTTGCGTAAAGGTCCAAACATCCATTCACTCACCACAGTCACAGACCTACAAATCTTTTCACACCATTTTCTATCTGTCAATGTAGTGAATTTGGCAAACTGTAGTGCTCCAAATCCACCAGTTTGACTTTACCAGATGAAAGTGATGAAGTGAGGGGTTAATGGCATAATGTGACTGTTCATTCAAAAGTGACAATAAAGATTGCGACCAAGTGACAACATGAACTAGGGATATGATGACATAGAAAGGGATTATTATTCACTTGATACAGTTAGTGGGATATTGTGAGGATGACATCACTTCACACCACTAGTGGAATTAGCATCACTACACCTCCCTCTGCATCCTACTACTCTGCAGAAATTTTAAGGTAGCGCTACCTTAGAGTTTCATTGAAACTGACTGGGGGTGTAGGGTACTTTTTCATGGTAAATGTCACACACACACATTTCCTGGTTCGGGAGATTCTAGCGCTGCTGATTAAAGTGGTGGGCTTCATATTGGGGAGAAACACTTCTCATTAAAGTATAGTAAAGCATATATAAATATGTAGGGGGTTATTCACTAAGGTGCGAATTCAACTGTCTAATTTTCAAGCAGCGGATTCCCATAGAAAATCCATGACCGTGACAATTTCCCCATTGTAAAGTCACAACCGTGACAAATGTAAAAGTTGTGACTGCGACAATTTAACAAAGTAAAGTCCCAACTGTGACAATATTCTCATTATAGAGCCTTAACTGCGACAGTAGCAGTCTATTGCCACTCTCTATAGCTGGTGAATTCACACCTATATGCAACAATTCGAACTTTAGTGAATAATCTCCATAATCTGTCTATGGTTCTCCTTTAACTATCAGTAACATTACTACCAGCAAAAAAGCCACACATTTTACCAGCAGAAACATACATATGTCCATACACTTTTCTAAGGTAAGAACACAACATTTTGCTGGTGCTTTCAAGATATAACAGACAGTGTCGGATTTACATCTCAGGAGCTTATAGGCACAGAATGTTTGGTACACTAGGCCACACTCACTAACTGACCACTCTTTATACAATTCAACACAAACTAAATTATACAGTGAACTGAAGTGCTGTGTGACTCATCCTTTTACACAAAGTGAAATAACAAATGTCAGAATAAACATTTAACTATTCAAAATATTTTTTCAGTTAGAATTAATTCCATTGATTCCCCCTGCCTGTGTTCTAGATTAGGAGAGAGGTTCCCTTCTGACTGAGCCATCTATAGGCAAGTGCCTCTTGTGCCTATAGCAAAAAGTCTTTCAACCTTTTGTCCAAAATACCAGGCAAAGGAGATTAACCCTATAGTGCACTGACAGGAAGGGCCGTATGAGAAAAGGGTGTCTGTGTTTTGTCCCTTTATAATATGCCACTGTGTAACTATACAGCATATATCGTTATGGCTGCGTAGCTACCAAACAACACTAGGTGGCAGAAAAGTATAAATTCATGTCTGCTAATAGTGGTTTTCAATGGTATTGAAGCACCCCCTCAATAGAGGTCCTTTTTCTGAAATCTTAAACATATTCAGTATTTTGATCCACCAAAGGAATGCAGATAGTTTGTTAATCAAAAAAAAAGAAGCTGTTGTGTTTGTAAAGATATAGTGTTGCCCAGAAACTGCATTTACTTGCCCATTTATGATTTAGTTATATGTTTTAATATGTATCTTTCTAAATGCCATAGTTAGTTTAATGTTCTTATTTTGAAACATTTAACACTGTATACATATATTAACTGCACTCTATTAGTTGGGAATTGCTGCAATCTGATGTCATAACATCCTGATTTGAACTTTTTCAACTGTCAGTCAGCTAAACACTCATTTTGGTGGGCAGGAGATGTAAATGTTTTGACTCAGATATTCAGTGAAACAATGAACTCCAAAACTAAGCTGCTGCACAGTACAATATCAGCTTGATTAATAATCAGGTAAGCGTCTGGCACCAGTATTAACCACAGAAAGGCTTCTTAGTTAACTGTAGAGAAGCGCCTGAGCAAGCTCCACCATTGAATTAACCGAGGTACCGCCAGTAACTGTGCCCACTTATGCCCCTAAGTGTTTCACTGTGGGAAAATAGTTCTACCAGCTTTTTCATGCAGTAAAACGCTCTCACATGTGGCTATATGAATGAAAGGATTTTAACCTAATCTAATGATACTATACTGTACTGTAAACTAATGTTTCATTAATTAATGTAATTAATGAATACATTAAAAATGTGAACGTGGGATAAAGTTTGATCTTTACTGGCCCACTTGAACGGCTCTATCAAATTTTTTTTTTTCATGGTTTGTAAGAAATCCAGTGCCATGTACCCTTAACTCTACCATAATCCTTTGCTGTGAATAATGACTGACATTGTTACCAGCCTATCCAAAATGCAATAAAACTTGAGAGCTGTTAACAAAGGCAGTCCTTGTGGTGGTGGCTACTGTTAGTTGGTTTAGGTTTTGCATCCACATGAGAGGTTACAGTCATAGTCATTTTTATTAGTCATCCTTGATATATAATAGCATACCTTATGCTTTACCTGGATACTTCACAAACTTATCATGTTGTCTCTATTTGGAAAGGGTGATCCCTGATCCCCTTTCCAGCTGTTGTTTTCCGTAGGTAATTCCTAGTGTACCTGATACTCTGCCGTGTCTGTGATGGAAGGAATAGTTATTACACAAGAATATACATATACTGTAAGACTACAAGCAACTCAGCATTAAGAGATGCATTTTCAAACAGTGTCGAAGAATATACTTACCCTAGCACATATATCCTATTTATGTAATTCAAAATGAATCTACATAATAAAGAGCTTAGCATTTCCTCTGTGTAATCAATTCTCATAAATACATCAGACTATAGTTGTGCTGACAAGGCTAGAGGAGAATTCTCAAGACAAGTACTTTCTTTAAAATGTGTTCCTAGATATTACTAATTGTTTCTTAATGGATATTTTGTGGTTATCTAAAACTTGCATTGTAAACGGTTGTATAATTATGTGATTTAAAATTATGTTTACCCAACAAAACATAAGCTTTACAATTAGCATGGACAAACTATAGTTATTAGTGTCTTTTTTTCATGCAACAATTAGAAGCGGTGTACATGAGAGGTATTGGAATCATCCCTACTTAATGTCTTTATTGAGATAGTAACACAGAAATGCAAATATCCCAAATGCATTTCTAGATAACCTGTGCTTAGTTTGCACACTGAGTTAATATGCATAATATACGTCTTTAAACCAAATGTTTCATGTTTGTGACTGAGTTGTTTATCCCTTAGATCCCTCATTGAAACAGAGATTACTTCACTAGATTTGTTTTATAACCTGAGCCCTTACCATAGAGAATACATTTTATTCAAGTCAATTTAAATTTTGAATCTTAATTGAATTATCATGGCAGAATACAGAGGCACAGACATAGGGCACCAGAAGTAGTAAAGGCGGATACCAATTTGATTGTCTAGCTCTTGACTGAGGCCATTCCATGGATTTCTTGCTAACAAAATCCTTGTGTAGCCAGGCGTTTCAAAATATATTGTAATGATTTGATCTTTTCATTATCCTGCTATTACTTACATAATTCTTTGTACCCATCCATTATCCCCTTGTTTAGAAACCTTCATCCAGTGTGCAGTTTTTGTAACAAGATATATCCAAGATATTTTAAACTGTTGCAACTTGTTCTGTGTAATGAAGGCAAGTTTTGTTTATGCTTTATTATTTTACTTGGATTTCTACGCCACTTCATTTAAGTTACAGCCCTGTATGCTTGCTATGCATTATACCATTTATCAATCATTGATATCAGGAAAGGGAAGCATGATGCATAGGATTTTATCAGAAATGCCTTGTTATTGATGAAAGTTTCTCTGCATATTTATAAAATTATTGTGTCCTTTAAAACTCAGGATGCAGTCATCATATGCACTCTGGGAGTCGGCACTGCTTTTGGAGAATCGATTTTGGACAACACACCCCGGCATGCTACCATTGTTACAAGGGAGTACAGCGAACTCCTGCGTATTGAGCAGAAGGATTTTAAATCTCTTTGGGAGGTAATCTTGCTCTTGTTGGTAAAACTCTATACTGTAGAGAGTAATGAATAGCATTGATAATAGTATTATTGTATAAAGTATCTGTTTCCAGGAACGTGGTTAACTGCCTGTTGAACGGAAGTAATCTGTACCATTATAGAATGCAATTGCCACTTTCCATACTGTGGATCTGTAGCTACAACTGTGTTTCTCCTTGAATGACATGAATGAGAATAACAAATGGAGCTGTATATAAACAGTACGTTTTAGTATATATTACACTAACATATGTACAATTGGATTTTTAACTGCTGCTTTGGCATCTTGACTTACAGTCTGTCTGGCAGCAGAAGGAAATGCATTCAGTTCCCTGTGTAAAAATGTATGCTATTCTGTAAAGGGAATATTCTGTTTTACATATCTCTTTCAGTAAGCTGTCATAATAAGGGCAGCACCTGTAGATATCAGTAAGGCACTTTAGTAGTCATAAATAAAGTATTCTCTTTAAATAAGATCTAATCAGATTGTCAGGCTAGCATATAAAACATGTTATATAGAACAGAATGTTTTGGGCAAGGTGGCTCACAGTGAATCAGTCAATAACTACCTTGCAGCATTGTGTTTCTTGGTAATGGTCCACCCTGGACATTATCTGCATAAAATCTGTACACTCTTTTTATATTTGCATGGACTTCTTGAGTACTCTGGTTTTCTCCCACAATTCAAAAACATATTGGGATAATTAACTAAATTGGCTGTGTTTGTTTGTCTGACTGTGTAATTGCCTAGGGTACCTACTGTATAGTATACCTTCCATATTACCTTTTCCTCTGTCTATGGGTGGATGGAAAATCCTGCTTGTGAAATGGGTTCATTTTTCCTTTAATCGCAAGTAGTCTTTTTTTTTTGTTTTAAAATATATTTTTCAAATTATTCCTGCTGATTATTTTATTTTAAAAATAAAAATAATTTAAACCTTATTCCATTTCAGACATCGGTATTTTGTCTGCAAGAGATACACGCAGCAGATGGTGCTGTTCTATTGCAGTTTACGTAAAACATTAGTTGCTGAATTCAGTTGCACTGTAATTGACAAATGTCTAAATATTTTTCAACTGTAGTAATCAAGTATCTCCTAGAAATGGCTTTTAATTAGTAGTGCCCGACAAACAATATTTATACATTTATGACAATTTCTCTTTAACTGGTACACCATTGGTGCACAACCGACGGCCTGCGGGCCAAAACTGGCCTGCGATGCATAGCTATCCGGCCCGCATTGCTAGCCACACAACAGCGGCAATTCAGTGTAAACTGTACAGCTAGTTTTGCTTCACTCCCGGTTCTGCTTCTCCCTCTTGTCTTTGGTGCAGAGCTCAGTATAATGCCGCTATCTGCCCACCTCCCGGAAGTCTCCTGCCACCAGAGCTCCTGGGATATGCGACTTTACCTAAATAAAATCGCATATCCCAGGAGCTTTAGTGGCAGGAGAGTTCCGGGAGGTGGGAAAATAGCTGCATTATACTGAGCTCCGCAACAAAGACAAGAGGGAGAACTGGGAGTGAAGCAAAACTAGCTGACCGGATCAACAGCTGACAAGTCAACAAACCGCACAGCCAAGGAGGCAGAAGTGCAAGCAGTCCTTCACGATCCTCACACAAGAAGCCGGCCCACAGGTACAGGGGAGCATCAATGTGAAACAAAACTGCTTTAAAAGAACAGTTCTGAATATAAACAAGAGCACCTTCTCCTAGAGAGCAAAATGGTATTATGCGCATGTTGATGTCCTGTACGCGGACATCAGCATGTGCATTAAAGGGATTCCCGTCTCGGCGAGACAGCTCTTTTGGTCTTGCCGAGACTGGAATCCCTTTAATGCGCATGCTGATGTCCGCGTGCAGGACATCAGCATGCGCATAATACCATTTGCGAAGTGAGCTGAACATTTCGGAGCTCACTACGCTGCATGCTGAATTAACCCCCCCCAGAGTGGTCTTTCCGAATTTAATAACTTTCTCCCTTTAGTCTGATTGATCAATTCTCATTGCAATGAACCCTATCGCATTTTTCAGGTTGCATTTCACATAGGCGAAAAAACATCGCAAGTGGCATCCTGGTGCTCTTTCTTTACTATAAAACACTAATCTGTCTGCTTTTCTGCCAACACCTATTATTTCAACGACGAATCGCGTAAGCCTATTTTCGGTGTGTTTTGGCAGCACATTAAAAAAAAAAAAAAAAAACACCTGCTAGTGTGAACCTGGCCTAATATATGATAATTGCTATGTTACCGCAAGATGCATGTACATATGTCACAGTTGGAAACCTATTGTTGCTGTATTAAATAACACATATTCAGGAAGTGTGTCAGATAAGCCAAATTTATAAAGCCAAATCTCTAAATATCATACTTTATAGGCCCAAGTTTTAGAATTTTTGTAAGCACACATTGAATAGCTATATACGGTATGTGTTAACTATCGTTTTAATATGTCTTCACAAAACGTTGTGTGATATTCATGTGTTTGAATCATGAAATAGAACGCCAATTATGATGTTAAAATACAAAAGTGCATTTATAAAGAGATCATTGCAGGCAGCCATATGACATACAATTCATAACTCCGTTTAAGGGTTGTAAAGATTTGTGAAAACAAACAGCCCTTGCAATTAAAAAAAAAAAAAAAAAGTAACTCCATGATTGACGTATATAGATTAGTTTAAGTAGCCAAGAGGGAACATTAAGAAGAGGCAAGGGATGCAAGGTAAGCAGGCCTGGGCTGCTATAAAAGCATTTAAATGATGATGATTATGTAATTGCTGTTCTTTCTTAAGTAAAGTCATTCTCTTCTAGAGAAGAGTTTTAAAGATTCAGTAACATAATGACATTATAAATCAAGTGTAGCACGAGAGTGGGTGAGATCCGTACTTTAAACCCCATAGTGGTCACACTTACTGACTCTGTCTCAAACTTAGAGACAATATAGATTCCTCCTTGTTGGTTGTAGCCCTCCACACCAGGACATTTTTTGTATACAAATACACCAAGTATAGATGTATATATACCTGGAACAGCATTAGCCCCTTAAAATAGAGCTCTATATCCTGCTGCAGCTTAATTAGTGCCAGGGCATGGTATTATGGCAACAGGACTTCAGAGGATTACATCTAGTGAGTCTAGGCCAGGGTCACACTGGCTGTTTTGTAGCTGAGCTGTTTTAAATAGATTAATTATTGTCTATGGTGGAAAATAAAATAGCTTGTGAGGATTATCCTGCAGGAACATTTAGTGTCAGACCGAAACACCAAAGGTCCACTATCTATTCACAAAAGTTATTATGTTATCACATGAACACCAGAATGATAATAAATCAGTTTTGGCCCCATTACTAGGCCCTATTAATTCCATTATGATTTTAGGTAAAGACCTATAGGCTGAACTGGATGGACTTGTGTCTTTTTTTCAGCCTTATAGACTATGTTACTATGTTACCTGGGTCCATCCATATGGGGGCCCTCTGGAGGATCCTCTGCTATGCCAGTCTGACCATGGGGATATTGTTGGGTTTAAGGATTCAGTGGCCTTAGAAACAGCTCATTTAGGTGCCAGATTGCTGTAGGTGTCACATCATGGAGCTAGAGTGAGTTCTGGCACAAAAGGACTGGAATTTATCCCATTTTGTTAAACAGAGAAATATCCTGTTTCCCCAGAGACCTGGTATTTGCTTAGTGAACCCAGAGGGTATGCCCCATACAACAATATACTATGGATGGCACTAGTGTGATGTAGATAGAAAGCCTCCATGGGGAGAAGCCTTCCATATTGTACAGGAATAAATCAAATGAAATGTGAAACAAAGGGCAATAGGTCAAACTGCTTCTAAAGGAATAAGAACTTGTCCATTCTTTTTTTTTTTTTAAAAAAAGAGTAATTCTATATGAAAGCGTTTAAATAATTAAGATGCTGCTTGCAGAGTTGTCCATTCTGGTAAAAGGAAAAGTCAGCAGCTGCTGGTATCTAAATATGTGTCGACAGCTTTTATAACATCTGCAATTTTATGGCATTGCCAAATTTAATGAAGTATAGTTACAGCTGCTTTCGGTTAAAAGGAGCAGGCGGCGTCCATGGAAGTGCCGGTGCTATTTTAATGTGCCATCTCCACTACAAAAAAATGGACAATGTTTCATGGGGAAACTCCTCACTTCATCAGGTGTAGGCGATAGCTGCTTCTGGTGCCACAAAATTTAAATTCTCACTATTATAGCTATGAACTTGCACCAGAATCACAATAAAATACATTCAAATGTTATTTGGGGCAAATGGAGTTTAATTTAAAAAAAAAAAACATTTCAAAGATATTCCCAAAACACAGTGACTATTACAGACTAGGCTTTAAGGCTATACTGACTCAGCCGTGTTTCATCACTGAGAGTTATCTTGGGAAAAAAATGTGTCTGCAAAATGTTATAAACTGGCAAGGAATGCTTTTTTCTCTTTCAGATCATTTTGAATTGGCTGTGAGCATAGTTTTTTTATTTTTGTGCATTTATATATAGTGCTGACATCTTCTGCAGTGCCTTACAGAAATGAATCATTCACTTCAGTCGCTGCCCTATGGAACTTACAATATAGTTTCCCTGTTGCACATACTCAGATATAAATATCTTTGGTTTCTGATGGTACTAAATATTTATTTTATTGTATCTTAATAATTGTATAAGAGAGACTGATGGGCATAGCTAATTTTAGTATTGTTGCATTCTCTCCTCAAAGTAGCCAAGGTTCTACGTAAGTAGCACAGCCTGATATCTTGTTATTTTTGGTGTAGATTTGGCAGCTGCTGTCTAGAAATATCTTGTCAAACGTGTGCTGACAGACACTGAAAGATTTAGCGAAATAAAAAAATTCCGTTCACTGTAAATTGAAGCAAAAAAGTTGACACTGCGATTCATTTACATTAAAGGGGCAGTTATTCTATAACGTTTGTTTTTGCCATTTATAATATAACTTTTCTTTTTACATCTTTGTTTTAGAAAAATTAATATTAAGGGGGGAATTCACCAAGCTCCGAAGTGAGGTGCGTAGTGTTCGCCTCCCTTCGGAAAAACT